>JARQZK010001469.1:157500-175000 GCA_030704885.1 Cynegetis impunctata | reverse complement strand
TTAAATTTTTGCTTTATGCAGTTGGAAAATGTAATATTAATGTAGTAAGTATCTAATATTTTCAGTTCATTCCTCGTAACTGGTACATTCGGGCATTTTTCTTTAAATAAATAAATTACGTACTTGTACGAAACAGCTCCAATACCATAGCACTTTACAAGATATATTCTTTATTGAAGAATTAGCGTAGTTTACAAAGAATGACAGTTTGAAAATTATTTGCCGTAGTTGAAAGTTACCTAGGAATATCGCAAAAATCACTAGCTAGATTATAATTACATTTCCGAACTTCTCTAGAAATTCATAGGGTTTTACATAAAATTGAATATAAAATGAAGCAGGTTTTGAAAATATCAAATTTTATTTCACTTCATGAGGTTTTTGAATAAGCAAAACTTTCTATCGAAAATAGTATATTGTATAATTAGTGGGAAAAGCATAATATTCCCAAACGACTGTGATAATTACCAGACGAGGAGCGTAGCGACGAGTCTGGTAACACAGGAGTTTGGGAATATGCTTTTCTCACGAATTATACATACTATTTTTTCTCCGATCGTTGATTTACATTTAAAAAATTAATTAAAAAGAATATCATCCAAGATGTAATCAAGTAAGTTGAAATAGGTTTCTCTATGTTTATGTTGAAATATAGAAGTGGTTACCATGGAAATTACTCTGTTATGACAACAGTAAAATAATTTTAAAGCCGGTTTTGTTTGATTCGTTGTATTTTATAAGGAATTGAAAAAGAATTAGTAAACATGAACACTGATAGTGATTATTTGTTGTCTTGCACGGCTCCTGAACTAGTAGAAGTCACTCAATTTACTTCCGGCGAAATCCAGAGAGAAGTATGAACTTGCGTACTAACGCTTCATGAATTTTTGTAGAAAAACCAACAGTGTATCCTTTTCTGAGAATGTACTGATGGCGTATGTTGGTGAATTGGCTAAAACAATGAAATCTTCGACGTTGTGAGCACATTATTCCATGCTCCGATCAACTTTGTCTGTTAAAAATAATATTAATATTGCCCAGTACCAAAAACTGAGAGCATTTTTAAAACGTCAAACTACAGGATAAAAAAAATGTAAATATTAACAACAATTATAAAAATTAAAACCATACTCTGTTTCATTTTAATGTAATAATCCATTTGTAACATTACCGCACGCTACAGCAGTGCGGTAAGAATATTACCGCACTGTTATTTTCTAATTACTTAGCAACTGACCACTATTCTGGAATGTTGAGCTTTGTGCATAGAAAACAGGTGAAAATAGTTTCATTTTTCCCAAGATCGGAGAAAAAAGCATTTTTCCTAAAACTGAGAACACTCCGTGAATATCACAAAATTTTGAAAGAAAATTTGCCGTTTCGCTTTTCCTAGGCAATCGACAGAATTTAAAATCAAAAAGAATTTCTTCTTCAGAGTACCCTACTCTGAATTAATTAGTTGTCTCTCTACTTTCTCAGGATTTATTACGATTTCGTTAATTGAATTATACAATTGATTCTCCAGGCGAATTCACTTGGGCTCTTTATTGCACTTTGAGCATGAATGCAAATTTTTTCTTAGATTAAGAATAGGCTAAAGCACCTACTGAAGAATTTACTTAACTTCAAGCATTATCTATTTAAGCGATGATATGGGAATATTGACTGATGATGCCGATACTTGATGAGAGTTAGTATTTATATTACATAACTGAAACACTATCGGTATAAATTATAAATTTATTAATATGCACCTTAATAATTCTTCGTCAAATGCTGATTGAATTAAGTTATAATTGAACAGATACAGATGCTTATACAGAATCTCAAAGTTCTAGAAGCTTCTGTGTAATATTTAGGGATTTCAATCGAAATACTACTAGTAACAATAACAATAAGAGGCTATTCCTTGAGTTGTACTTTACCATGGAGAAGAAAAACTGAGCATTTGAATTCAATTGTTTGTAAAGATTCTAAAAAAAATTAATTTTGAACCCTTACCCCCTATTTAATATTTGGAATCCTCACCTAAATTAGGGTTTCTCATTAATTAAACGATTTGCATAATGAGATTCTACCTTTTTGTTAGCGTCAATTGACTGTTCGCTCATCAGAACGACGTTTGTGTCCTGAAAATTTAATTTGAAAAGGACCCCGCACGGGGACCCATATAAAATGGTTCTCGTTGGAATTTCTCAATTTTTTTTATATGTTTTTATATCCTTTGTTATCACCAATATGTGAAAGTTTTAAACAGTTTCTATGTCTAGTTTCGATTTTATGAATTTTTGAAATGTTGCGATTAAGCCAATTGCGATAATTGTATAAAAGAATTTTTCCATGTGAAATTAATTTATTATGATATTTTTGAGAAAAATTATGTAAACAGTTTCCAGAGGATATATAATTTATCATTTTTCTAACAATTTCAGATCAGTACCTACAGGGTGGCTCTGAAGTAGTCACAGAGTTGGTCAAAAATTAATTTCATATCATTTTTTGAAATATTTTCTTGAAAATTTTATTGGTATTATATTAAACTCTTTTGAGAAAACATAAGGAATTATCTGAGTACTGAAGGTATCTAGTTCATATTATAATATACATATAACGCAGTTATGATGGTAATTTATTCAAACTATATTTAGATACAATTGAATATTAGAACATATACTAACAATATCAAAAAACTGTTTATTAACTATGGTGGCCTATTACCTGCATATTTTCTAAAAGAAACCTACTGGGATATTTAATATTATTTTGGTGAGGTGCATAGCCCAAATACCACAAAACACTAAAAATATGGGAACAGCACCCCACTGTTCTCGATCCACTTTTACAAGTGCACTAGTACCCTACGATTATATTGTCATTATCTATTTCTTCATAGTTATTCTCTTAATTATTGGTATTATATTTAATCCATAACTGATATT
The DNA here is from genome assembly GCA_030704885.1 of Cynegetis impunctata. Lineage (NCBI taxonomy): Eukaryota > Metazoa > Arthropoda > Insecta > Coleoptera > Coccinellidae > Cynegetis > Cynegetis impunctata. The sequence continues at coordinate 172,061 of JARQZK010001469.1, read as the reverse complement.
TCACTGCATTTCTGAACCTGGAGGAGAAACGACATCTTAGAAGCCCTGGTTCTATGGTACTTTGATCAATTTCGAAGACATTTGCTCCTTCTTCCTCAAAGCTATCCTGAATATAAGAGGAAGCTAATCCAATTTGGTAAACTCCAAATGAAAGTTCACTTAGGTATTCCAAATCCAAATAAGGAAAATCCGGAAAATGATTTAAATTCAAACGTGTCCAATTTGCACGAATATGGGCCAAGTTATTCTCTAAAACACGTAGTCGTAGACGATTTACCCTGATGGATTTCTCTCGATTTTCGCCAGTTTTGTAACTGTCATGTTGAGCTGTTTTGCTTACCTATGTAGGTCGGATCAGAATACAATTTTATGATTTCTATTTAGGTGGATGATGAATAAAGTAGCGTCTTTAATATTTAGATTTTCTCGAAAGTGTTTAATATAATACCAATAAAAGTTTAAGAAATACTGTTATATAAATTAATTTTTGACAAACTTTGTAACTATTTTAGAGTCGCCCTGTAGGGAAAATAATCATTTCTGATCTACAATTGTTAAAAAAAGAATGAAAAATATATTTTATTCGTGAAATATCTACAGTTGGTCCCAAAGTTATTATAACAAAAATTATTTCACACTAACAAAGTTTTTAAAGCTTATTACATTTGGCTTAATCGCAACATTTCAAAAATCCATAAAATCGAAACTAGACATAGAAACTGTTTAAAACCTTCACATTTTATTGATAACAAAGGATATAAAAACATATAAAAAAATGAAGAAATTCCAACGAGATCCATTTTATATGGGTTTCCGTGCGGGGTCCTTTCTGAAAGTTCCACCAATGTAAAACTTTTGACAACTACCGCCATTAATTTTGTAAACTTCCATATTTATGGATTTCTGATTTATTATTATAAATTAAAACAGCAAAATTGTTTCGCGAATGAAGTGATTTCGGCTTGTGCTGAAGTTTCAATTCGAGTGGAAACGTTATTTTTAACTTATTTTTTTCTGTGACTGGAATTTTTTTTTTGCTAGAATCTTAGCAAATCAATAAATTTAAATACTGATTCTTCTTCTTAATGGCCATGGGGAAATCTCAAATAGTCAATTATCAAACTTGATCAACAGCAAAATTGTTTCGCGAATGAAGTGATTTCGGCTTGTGCTGAAGTTTCAATTCGAGTGGAAACGTTATTTTTAACTTATTTTTTTCTGTGACTGGAAATTTTTTTTTTGCTAGAATCTTAACAAATCAATAAATTTAAATACTGATGTCTTCTTATTAATGGCCATGGGGAAATCTCAAATAGTCAATTATCAAACTTGATCAACAATGCAGTCCTGGTTGTGATTCGTTTAGAATTTTTTGAATATTTTACGTAAGCTTATCAGGATTGCAAATGAACATATTTATCTATAGAATTCAACAATTATTTTTTTGGGATGAGAAAGCAGTACTTCGGAACGCTTCATCAATAAATGTATGTGAAAATTCAAACAAAAATATTTCATTATATATATAATAGGACAGTATGAGATTTTTATCATACCAGAAATATTTGAAGCAATATTCAGTAATACAATTTTTTTATTTGATTAATGAAGCATAATGAATTAGAACCTGCGTAAAAACCTAACAAATTGAAACAACTTGATCGACAACAATTATTATCTATACAGGGGGTAAAAGCAAACTCACTCAATATTGTCAATCAAGATATCAATACGTCACATGAATAAGACATATTTTGAATTAAAATTTTGCTTCTAAACAAAATTGTTCAATGAAATACAAATGAACCAGTTTCTGAATAATATACCTTATCTTTTATTATTAGGCCAAGCTACAGAGATTTTTTCATGTAAAAAGCCCACCAGCTGCGCCATTGTTTGTAAAATAGTTCCATATGATATAGTGATATTTTTTAGAACTTTGTTATTAACAATTTTATGCTTTTTTTTAGTTTTTTGCTTATAAAAATGAAACTATCAGAGTAAACGTGATGGTGTTAATAGACTAATTGTAGAAAATGAAAAGACGAAGAAAATGAGAAGTGGGACGACTCGATCAGACCCTTAGTTTGAGAGGAAATCGGAAAAAACCGGCCAAAATGCAGTTTTTTCAAAAATTCTTAACTCGCTTATTTTTTGAGTTGTAGCGTAGATCCTCCGGCCAGTATTAGCTATTGATATAAACTTCATTTGTGCGAAGATCAGAAACTGCCCGATGCATAGTATTTGATCTGTGGCTATTTGATTATGTTACTATGCAATTTTCCAGCAGACCTGAATGCGACAGGTATGGTCCGATTTCAATTTACTAAAAAGATTTTGAAAGTAGAATTCTCATAGTTCAAAACGTTCATCTTGGTTTTTCATGAAAACGCTGAGAAATATGTTAAAAATGAAGCTGAACATGACAAAAAACGGCCGAGCACGTGAGAGTAGTTGAAGAGTGGGGGTTTACAATTACTATCTGACAACGTTTAGAAATTACTGTCATGTTCAAAATGCCGACGCTTTCGAATGTCATACTTCTCCTTGCCTGCTGATCTACCCCCACTCTTCAACTACTCTCACGCGCTCGGCCGTTTTTCGTCATGTTCAGCTTTATTTTTAACATATTTCTCAGCGTTTTTATGAAAAACCAAGATGAACGTTTTGAGCTATGAGAATTCTACTTTCAAAATCTTTTTAGTAAATTGAAATCGGACCATACCTGTCGCATTCAGGTCTGCTGGAAAATTGCATAGTAACATAGTCAAATGGCAAAAGATCAAAAACTATGCATCGGACAGTTCCTGATATTCGCACAAATGAAGTTTATATCAATAACTAATACTGTCTGGAGGATCTACGGTACAACTCAAAAAATAACCGAGTTAAAATTTTTTGAAAAAACTGCAGTCGTCCTGCTTCTAATTTTCTTCGTCTTTTCATTTTCTACAATTAGTCTATTGACATCATCACGATTACTTTGATAGTTTCATTTTTAGAGGCAAAAAACTAAAAGAAATGCGATTTTTTTCATTAAATTGTTAATAACAAAGTTATAAATAATAAAGTCGAGTGAGAAACATATCATATGGAACTATTTTACAAACAATGGCGCAGCTGGTTTTCTTCTAACACTTTTTACACAAAATGGTCCCTACAAATCTCCGTAGATTGGCCTATATATTCAATAGAGTAAATTGACATACTTCTTATTGTTTCCCAATACAAATCGCGACCGAAATATTATATGAATAACAACGCATAGCGCCTTCTGCCGAGGATATAAGGAACCATCCAGAGAACAAGTACTTACTCACATGAAAATGTAGTACTATGTACTCTACGACAAGTGGCGTATGGAAATAATACATATACTCAGCTCGCTTGGAGGAGTGTTCGAAGATTTTCAATTATTATTGAAGAATTTTCTTTGTTCACTTTATGCGATATATGAAGGTGGCTATGGTCAACAAGTATATCTTACATGAATTAATTGTTGAATTTTAATTACCTCAAATTATTGAAATTCACTTGAAATTAATGACGAGAGAGCTGTAATATCAACATTTCAACTTCTTCATTAATGGGATCTGTTATCTTAGAACACATTTCAACAAAGAGAAAATTGAGTGACAATTTGGTCTACACAATAACAAGATACGACCCTGTATAACCGATAGGTTGGAAATTTGATACTACACGTTTCCTAGTAGATTGGCTCTGGAAAAGCTTTTCCTTTCCATTTCCTTCTTTAAGTTCAACAGACAGGCAATGAATCATCGACCCGTGTTTTTCTCGACAACCCATATCGTAAAAAAGGATAGAAATCTATCGATTCAGCGAAAATTCACAGTCTCTTGTCGAGATATTCATTCCATTAATACAAGCACTTCAGGAGTGCTGGCTTGTGGAATGAGAGAAGGCATCAGAAGTATACTTGAGAAAAATTCCGAAAAGTAACCGAAATTTCGAAATTTATTTGATTTATTTCTGCACTGTTCATTTACAGAAATAATTGTCGCCATTTTGCCATTTGCCACAACATAAATTGATAAATACTTTATGATAATATCAATAGTAAAAACATTCCATGAAAAAATTAATTGAAGACCTTCTTTGTGAAGAACTAACTGTATTAAAAAGAAACATGTGGTCCCCTGAAATCAAATAATGCCTACTAAAAACTCCATAATATAAAACAGTTGAAAACGTGCTGTAAAGCGTTATTTTCTTCTTATAAATTTCCAATTAATTCGAGAATTAATGATATTCATATATATTCATGAAGGTATATGAATATATCTTTTTTTCGCTTATTCTTAATTACAGGCATCATCACACAGCTATATGTTCGTCCACTGCTAGACATAAGCCTTCCGTAACGATTTCCTTCTCCCTCTATCCTGCGCTGCATTTAACCAGTTGGTTTAGACTTTAGCATTTAACCAGTTGGTCATCTGACCAACGAGTGGGCAGTCTGCCTCTGCTGCGGAAAGCGTGGTCTCGCGGTCTCCATTCAGTTATTTTTCCAGTCCATCTGCCGTCGTTTATTCTGGCTAGGTGACCCGCCCAGTTCCATTTTAGGGTCGATATTCTTGTGATGGCATCTGTTACTCCACTTCTCCTTCTCACCTCTGTGTTCGGAACTCTATCTCTCAGGGATAAGTCTAACATTACTCTTTCCATGCCTCTTTGCGCTACTCTTATTTTGTTCGCGGTGTTCTTTGTTAGAGTCAGTGTTTCAGCTCCGTAAGTTAGTACTGGTAAAATACATTGGTCGAAGACTTTCTTCTTGAGACACATGGGAATATCAAAAGATGTAGCTCAATCTTCCAAAGGCTGCCCATGTAAGACCTATTCTTCTGCCAATTTCGCAGGTTTGATTATCCATTCCCAATCGAATCTCGTGGCCTAAGTATTTGTATGAGTATACTTGCTCAATGTTTAAGATGTTCACTGTAAGGTTTTCACTGGGAACTAGATTTGTCATGAATTTTGTTTTGCTTATATTGATTTTCAGCCCAGCCTCTCTGGATGCTAGGTTCAGCTCGCTAATCATTTCTTGCGCCTCCTTGAGATCATCCGCAATTAATATCAGATCATCGGCGAAGCGATGATCCGATATATATATAATATATATATATATATATATATATATATATATATATATATATATATATATATATATATATATATTATATTTATATATATATATATATATAGTATATATATATATATATATATATATATATATATATATATATAAAAACATGAATTAAAATCAATTTCCATATATTCGAAAATCATATTATTTCCCTTTTCTAGAATCAATCCATATTCATGTATTCTCTGATGTAAATATTTTGATGCGTTCGTGGTGAAAAAAACAGAACCACTGTGCCGTTGCTAACCCCGATACATCGTTTTATACTATTAATATATCACAAAAGGAGACATCTCAAGAAACCACTCACCAAATCAATGCCTCGAATCCCTTATAAAAAATGCCACTTCGAAAACACGGATGTAATCGCGAAAGGGAATATATATCTGGGCAGGATGATCTCTACGTTCGCCTGACGAGGCTTTGCAGTCTCTCGCTCTTAATAACACTCACCCGCCTGCTCTACTCCGCCGCAGTTTTTCTCCTTTCGCTACAATACCAATCAGATACAGGGCGTCGTCGGTCTGAACGTATCATTTATAAGGGAATTTTAGCGTATTGGGGAAAAACAACTTCCCCACGAATATACTCGTATGACATCATATAGCAAGAATTTATAGTTACTTGGATGGCGTACCTTACAAGGAAATATTACTATCATTTTTCGTGACTCAAAGTTACCGGAGAACGTGAAAACGTATTTGTGATACCTTCCATTCTTATTGATATGGTTACGCACGAGAAGCCACAAAATCTTGATGAAAAACCTACTGTAGGTGTACTTTCCTACTCCTATTTCTGAAATGCCACTTTACACACCGATAAAAATCCGTGAAGTTCAAGTTTTGTGTTCAAAGTGCAATGCTGTTCTTATGGGATTTATTTTACGCATCGCTACCATGAAAGCTGATACCCTTTTACGCACAGATGAAAAATTCACAGATGTCTGTGCAGCAGAAATTTTTATGACGTTTAAAAATGTCAAACTTATACGCGCTTTTCTTTTTTTTTATTTCAAAAACAGCGTTGTCGCTGCAAATAATTCAACAATGCATCCTAACTAGTACATTCAAAGAGTTCAAATATGCTGATCAAATATAACACTGATCAAATATAACATAGTTCAAATGTAACACAGTTCTAATATAACACAGTTCAAATTTAACACAGCTTAAAAGTATAGTCCGGTCGAACATATCCACTTGAACAACAGTTTATAGACGTTCAGATTTTTCTGTAGTAAAATGAAACCTAGATTGAATGGCTGACAAAATTCAAGGAGGTTGCCAAGTTGTTTTAGAAATATGCTACAGTGGTTTTGTTTTGTGCGCTAAAAATCATTTATAATATCGCGAGAGCATCAAAAATAATCGATTATATATTTATATATATATATATATATATATATATATATATATATATATATATATATATATATATATATATATATATATAAATATATATATATATATATATATAAAGATATATATATATATATATATATATATATATATATATATATATATATATATATATATATATATATATATATATATATATATATATATATATATGTTTTACATTCGCTTGTGTAAAAAAGTCTACTTCACGTACTTGATACACTAATATACTATTTCTGGCATTAGATCAGAGTGACAGACAAAGACAATGAAGCCACAAAAGCCTGACCATGTCAGTTTTGTTGAAGTTAGTTATAGCGAAATGATATAACATGCACAATGAATCAGATTTTCAAATCAAGTATTTCACTGAGACACGAATGTATAGGAGAAATAAAATCAGATTCAAATTTCATAGTTCCTATTGCTAACATTTTATATAACATGAATTAAATATTGCATTTCTATGTATGCAGCGTTTCAGTTGACTGAATATTTTTTAATGAGCAACTCTCGGAAAATGCGAAAACTTATATTGCGTCTCAACCGCCATGAGATTTCAATAAATGGCGGTTTATGTTGGACTTGAATTGCTCCAAGGAACAGCCAACCGGCAAAACTTCTGAGGGTAGAGGTTTCCATCTGTTGGCGATTCGGTTGAGAAACGCTTTTTAATAGATTTATGTTTTAGTTGGTGAAATTTTCCAGGCAAACTGGGTTGTATTATCAGCATTTTGTAGTGAAGTGCTTAGGATATAGGGACCACCAGTTACATTAGATGGGTACTTGCAGTACTCGGATGTTGTGGGATAGTGATTAGGCTGAGTATTTAGTCTAGGTTGTACTGTGAATGTTGCCTGGAAGATTATTTCCATTTGAATGATATTTGTAGTTCTCAAATTGAATGAAGAATAAGTGTCGTCAAAATGTTTTGATACTCCTGGTAAGTGCTAGATTAGCTATCTCTCCAGTATGTACAACTCGAACCCGTACCAGATTGAGAAAAGAAATTGAGGCATTGCAATATCTTGTGTGTCTAGTGAAGTGTGCTCTTATTTATTAATTTATTCAATCATACGAACCTACGATTGTACACATTTATCAAAAATACAACAAAACAAACTCTCTTGGTGGAATGATGGCGGCAAAGTTTACAGAACACCTACATATAATATATGTAAATGATACATAACGATGGGTTATCTATTAGCCTCTCTGCATTCTCTTCAATTTATATGAAGTGGGTGTTGGGAGTGCACAATTACAGAGCTCCAAGCATTAGGGCAGTACCAATTCCAATAGAAAACGAGCTTCAGCCTTATAAAGCAGCTGGCTTAGGGTAAATAGATATTTACAAAAAAGATAATTGAGCCTCTATGAACTGGCTACATATAAACATTCCCAAAACAAAACTTATGGTTTTCTCGAAGGTGCAAACACAAGCTGACCTTCGTATACATAACAAAATCGTTGAGCAGGTATCATCCTTCAGATATCTAGGGGCACTAGTGTGTAATATTTGTGATTCGACGAAAGAGGTACTATCAAGAATTGAACAGGCCAGGAGGACGTTTAACGGCATGAAGAACTTCTTTATTATGCGTGACCTAGACTTAGGTCTTAGAATCCGAATGCTACGCTACTACGTATTCTTAATCTTCCTCTACGACTGCGAAAGCTAGACCCCTCAGCCCCTCGCTAGAAAAACGCATTGAAGCTTTCGAAATGTATCTTTATAGGAGAAATGTATCTTTACAGGAAAATATTAGGCATAGCCTAGATCGAAAGTGTGAGAAACACCGAAGTTCTCGATAGAATGTAGAAAAACAAGGAGCTGATGCTTACAATCAAAGAACGCAAAGTAAGGTATATTGGACATATAATGAGAGGAGATAGATATGAAATACTTCGGTTGATCATCGAAGGAAAAATTCAGGGGAAAGGTCAATAGGGAGAATGCAGAATTCAGTGCTCAGTGAGCTCAGTGAAACATCATCTAAAATCTTCAGAACAGCTGTATCACGAGTAATTTTTGCCAGTTGGATCGCTACGCTTCGAAGAGAGACGACTCAATGAGAAGGAGAAGAACTGGCTTTGGAAAGATGAGATCTGGTAGTGCTAGGGAAAATTGGAGTCAAGGCCGATTCCTTAAAGATGCAGATTCTCAGTTAGCATTGGATTCTCTATTAATAATTGAGGATCAATGAGGGAAGTCTTTTTGAGATCTGGTTGCTTGAGTATTAGTGGCATTGATAGCTAACTGTGGACGATAAGTGTAATTACATAAATTGAATAATCTTTTTAAATTGGCTTCATAATTTCATTTTTCCGCGGCAATGAAAATACATCGACCAAGTAATTATGTGTATCAGTACCATCACAGTAAATAAATTCATAGACTAATTCAATAAAAATATTGATAAATGTATTTCGCTGAATACATATTTACAACAAAACCCCTCAATAGTTGCTATTATATATCACAATGACGTGAATCAACTGATTGATGGAGCGCATTTTGTACACGTAGCTGGGATTTTCCATTTTTCGTCCCTTCTATTATCCGGGAAACCCACCTGAATATAAATTTTTCCTCTCGCATAACTCGCTTGATGCGAGTAGCGTTTCTGATCCATTGTTGGCAACACATATGTTTGAGGTAAATTGAGTTTAACGCCGCGCCTCAATAATTGTAGCATATTCGGAAAATGCCTGCTTTTGCTTTTAGTCTGGGGAAACGCTAGAAGTATAGTAAGTGTTTTGATTATCCAAAAATTGATTTTGCTGGAAAGTTATCCCACATGTACCTATTCTTTGAACCACTACCAATGTGGTAAAATGGGAGTCTTCGAAATATTGGAACATATTCTTAAAAATATATTCAGAAAATTATATACTGAATGTTCAATTTCACTTTATGAATTCACTAATTTCCTTTTCTCAAAAACTCAATTTATACTGTAGTTTTTAAAATCAAATCATGAAAAATATACAAGTTGACCATGGTCAATTGAACATACCTACTACATAGGGTTGCCATCACCTAAATTGCTGACGCCGGACAAAAAATTCAAAAACCCCGGACATTTGGGTGAAATTTAGTTCTTTCCCTTTAATTTCTTTTCTAAAATATAGTTTTTTCGAATAATATAAAACATTGTTCATATTTTAATTTATTTAAACTTTAAACCGCTTGTTTGCGATTTAAACAAAAACAAATAAAATATCTACCTACTAATAGGTATAACACTTTACAGTTTTCTCTTTTCGAGCTAATCTGGTAACAAAAATAATCAGAAAAACTCTTTTTTTGGTATAATCAAATAAAAAACAACTTATAATGATAATTTTTGGTAAATCAAAATAGATCAAATAGACTACATCCTACATTGTAACAACAAATCATAGGATAGGTCATCTAGTTCGGTTAGATAACAAAGAGCCAAAATTATTTATTAACTATAAATTAAAAGTAAGTAACAAGTTTTAATTTTAAAGTGGTCAAGTTCTTTTTACTAATTTAACTTAACTTGATCTTAGTAGACTTGCCAATTTCTGCCAAAATATCTCATCAGGAATTTTTAAAAGAGGGAGCAACTCAAATCTTTAAAATTATACTTTATTGTGGTCAGATGAGAAACCGTATGTGTATTTAGAAAGTTTCTCTCTGGATTTAGCTTGTATGATGCATACGATTATAAATTAATTTTTAACTATGATTTGTTTCAATATATTGCTCATCTTTGAATCAATCGGGATTCCCCGGACACAAAATTTGTCCGGGTTTTACCCGGACATATTTTGAGCCCCGTCCGGACGACCCCCGGAATTCAGCATTTTCGATCTACGCGGTGAATTGTTGGTTTCCAATATCCTTGGTGGACGGCGCTCTGGGTGGTTATCCAGATAGTAGGTCGATCACGATTTGTATTGAGGAACAATTATAAATTTGTTAATTCACTCCGAGTCAAATAAGCTGCACTGATGAGATCTAATAAGTTCGAAACAGCTGTATACATATTTCGATTCTGGGTGACTTGACGATTTCTTTAATTCACGGTTGAATTGTGAATGTAGAATTCTCTCAGGAATTTTTTAAATTATTGAAGAATTTTCCTGGTTCACCTTATGTAGAGTAGTTTTTAGTTTTAAGTTCAAAGAAAATGAATCCTATTATTCGCACTGTACAGAAAGTCAATAGTGAGGTGCGGTTGTGGTTTATAAATCCATTTTAGACATCCTGAAGCATGATTGAAATTTTTTTTATGCCTGATATATATGAGAACCAATTTGGTATCTGGAATAAATTTTTAGGCAGAAAAAACTAAAAAAACTATGAGGAAGGAAGTGGTGGAGAGATGAGTGATTGAAAAACATATCCGGTGTTTGGAGGACTTTTGTATCCCCAAACCTCCTCCAAATTGAGTTAGAGGAATGAAAATTTGAGTGTAGATCCTTTTGTTGTTATGAATTGCGTTCTTTCATTGCCACCACTGTTATATAGGTAATTCTCCTTTTTTGAGATTGTCAAGATTTTGCGCAACTTCACACCTTCTATTTACTTGTTAGAATTGAATCTCAAAAATAATTACAACTTCATATGCTCAATTTCTATATTAATAATAAATATTTGGAGTAACTAGACTAACTTTTCATATATTTCAATGAAGAAATTGTATTTATTTATGTCAAAATTCGACAGTAACACATTCAAGTTCGAATGTTATGTAGTTGAAATTGACAGTATGAATGTAAACAATGTTTATGAAATAGCAAAGGCATTTGAGCGGAAAAAATTTCAGAATTTCAATTCAATATATTTATAACACATAATATAGAAGAATTCTTTTTCTATATTAACTTTAGTTATGCCAAACATTACATTCCTCTATGCGCGCAATATGCTCAAACATGGGTAAAATATTTCTCTTCGCGTACTGATATGAAGATGAAGCAAATTATGAAAGCTTCTTCTAAAGTCCTCATTGTTCATTATTTTAAGAATTTGAGAATTTTAAGAATATGTTATTTGTATTATACGTTTGTCAGCAGACGACCGAATAACTCTCAAATTGCAGTATCAAAATTTCCAAAACGATTTGCTTAATTGAGATAATTAGATAGTTAACTTCATTCCTTGATTTTTGATTTCGATATGATAGAATATTATACATCTATGTTAATTTCCCTGCCAATAAATAAAAACTTGAGTTACGCTTAGTACTAGAATATATATATATATATATATATATATATATATATATATATATATATATATATATATTTATATATATATATATATATATATATATATATATATATATATATATATATATATATATATATATATATATATATATATATATATATATATATATATATATATATATATATGTATCTTATATATAAAATTCTCGTGTCACAATGTATGGGAACGACCCATACTCCTCCGAAACGGCTTGACCGATTCTCATGAAATTTTGTGAGCATATTGAGTAGGTCTGCGAATCGGCCAACATCTATTTTTCATCCCCCTAGATGTTAAGGGTAGTCCACTCCTAAATTTTTATTTTTATTTTTTAGACAAAATTTTTTGTTTTTATTTTTTTATGATACAGCATACAAAAATACATACAATCCTGAATTTTCACCCTTCTACGATCATTCCTTATTTTTTATTTGTTGAACTCCTTCGAAATGACTCGACCGATTCTCATGAAATTTTGTGTGCATATCGGTTAGGTCTGAGAATCCGACAAAATCTATTTTTCATCCCCCTAAATATTAAGGGTAGTCCACCCCTTAATTTTTTTCTTTATTTTTCTGACAACATTTTCTGTTCTATTTTTTTGTGATACATTCAAAAATATATACAACCCTAAATTTTCACCCCTCTGCAATCAACCCGTATTTAGATAGATAAAAATAATTTATATGGCAGAACAACGTTTGCCGGGTCAGATAGATAGATAGATAGATATGTCTCGGATATGTAGATAGATAGATAGATAGATAGAAAGATAGATAACTATCTAGATAGATAGATATAGATATATTAGCAGATAGATGAATATATAGAAATAATTTTAATGGCAGAACGTTTGCCGGGTTAGATAGATATGTAGATAGATAGATAGAAAGACAGATAACTATCTAGATAGATAGATAGATAGATAGATAGTTAGATAGGTAGATATACATCGGCAGATAGATGAATAGATAGAAAGATAGATAGATAAAAATAATTTATATGGCAGAACAACGTTTGCCGGGTCAGATAGATAGATAGATATGTAGACAGATAGATAGATAGATAGATAGATAGAATGATAGATAGATAGAAAGATAGATAACTATCTAGATAGATAGATAGAGATACATTAGCAGATAGATGAATATATAGAAAGACAGATCGATAAAAATAATTTTTATGGCAGAACAACGTTTGCCGGGTTAGATAGATATGTAGATAGATAGATAGAAAGACAGATAACTATCTAGATAGATAGATAGATAGATAGATAAAAATAATTTATATGGCAGAACAACGTTTGCCGGGTCAGCTAGTATATATATATATATATATATATTTGTATATATATATATATATATATATATATATATATATATATTGTAACAATGGTTTATTAAAACAATTTACACATTTATTGAATAAAATAAGCATGACACACGTTTCGGTGAAACTTCACCTTCTTCAGATGCTAAATGCAAACTAAATATATTTCTTCGTTACATCGAATACAGGACAAATAGAAGACAAATTGTGTAGAAAGGGTTGATAGAAGGATGGTTATAAATGATCAGTAAAATAGAAAAACCCATTCTAAACTGCTAGTCAGGTAGTTCTGTAATTCAGAAAAGTTTCAGAAGGGCGCTTGTAGTATGATCAATTTGGCTATTCAATTGAAGACCTGAATGTTTGTATTTATTTATCTGTATTGATTCTAGAATATTAAGTTTAATTTCCCTACTTTCAGTATCTAATATTTCAAAGCCAAAATTGAATGTTAGATTTTCTTGGATTAAATGCTATGAATAATGTGAATCCGACTTTTTATTAACAATCATGTAACGGCCCAATCAATCCAATATATATATATATATATATATATATATATATATATATATATATATATATATATATATATATATATATTTTATCCTAGTACACCTTCATTTGAATTCTCAAACTTTCAAATTTCTTCAACATAGTTTAACTAACTCAGATAAAATTTTCCACAGCGGGTTGTCTGAAAGCGAATTATTCAACACCCTCTCCTTTCGCTTGGCCAAAATTCTGTGAAATTTCGTTTGACCGAGAACCTGAGATAATCATTTCAATATATTCTCTTCCTTAAAGCCAGTGTAATCACTTCCTTAGGGATTCAGAAAAACGAAAACGGGAAAGAGTCCAACTCAACTCGCTCTTTCTTATTACGGTTATTACACTCAAAGCCTTCCAGGCGTTACTTGTTTCTCTTTCGCCATTTTCGCTACGGACCTAATCTGCATAACTTAATGCTTATTACGTTCTGCAAACTCCATAGGTGTGAAATTATACTTTTATACGGGCGACAAACTGAGTGTTAATGCCCGGTTGGAATTGGATAATGTACCTCCAAGTATTTGAGTTCATTTCTTCCATTGCACTGTTGCACTTCCGAGTAATATTATTATCAAATATTTTGTCGTGTACCTATAGAAGAAGAAGAATAAAGTTGTTGGGAACTATGTTCATTACGACCATTATTTTTTGTTGTCGAAAATAGTCATTCATGATGACTTATGATACCACTATCTGTTTTTTCTTTCAATGGGAATTAATATATTTAATTTCCTTCAGAAATAACATCTTATTTGAATGGATTCTATAAATTAAGGTTCACTATATTACTTACCAAATTGACGATGTGTTCGTTAATTTCAGTGAATTTGTCATCAAATTTGAACAAAATAATGAACTGAAGTTAAAT
>JARQZK010001469.1:132500-152500 GCA_030704885.1 Cynegetis impunctata | reverse complement strand
TTCATTGTTGGAAGTGTGTAACTCTTCAAAGACAGATATCAGAGATTTTGTTTACATGAAACACCCCCTTCAATTTTCGACAAGGGGTCATCCATAAATTACGTCACAAGAATTTCCGGATTTTTTCACCCTCCCTCCGTCGTTGTCACAGCTGGTCACATTTGTGAGACTCCCCCCACCCAAGTGTGACGTCACATATTTTGCAAATTTTCATTTGGAAATTATTGAATGAAAACAGCGGTTACGAAATCAGTTTTATTTCCATTTAAATTAGTTTTTAATAAAATTAACATCGAATCAAACAATTAACAAAACAAAAAACGATTTATTATATTAATTAAAGAATTTAAAACAAAAAACAATTGACTTTGTTAATCAAAGAAATTAATAAAACAGAGAATATTAATAGAATTATATTAATTAAAGATACAAACTCAATAATCTCTATAAGTCCATGGACTAATAGATTTTTAAATGTGACGTCACGAAATTCAGGACCCCTCCCTACCCCTTGTCACATAATGTCACACTTCGTCGACCCCCTCCCACCCCCTAAACGTGTGACGTAATTTATGGATAGCCCCCAAGGAATCATACGCTCCGTAGCCCAGTGGTCACTGCGTTGAACTACTGAACAGAAGGTCGGCGGATCGAACCCCGGCCGGACCAACGAATTAATGCGAAGCCATCTCTCGGAAGGCAATGGCAAACTACCGAGAAGTATTCTGCTTTGTAAAGCCTTTCTATAAAGACGTTCAAAACCGTCGTAAAACTGTAGGTCCCTTCTATTCGTGTATCACTGTATCACGCACAACACGAATAGTTGTGGAGAGATCGCCTTCATCCGAAACCTGGTAAAGCACTTGAAGAAGAAGAAGAAGCAGCATTAAACGCACTTATTTGGAACACCCCGTATAGGTAGATCTTAGGAATATAAGCATCCATCCTAAATATAATTCTGAAAACGTGTCACCTGGAACTACTTGAAATGTCAGTTAGATCGCCGATTCGGAACACGCCACGCAGTAGGAAAGCTGAACATAGGACATTAAGCACAACCAGTGTACTCAGCTACGGGAACCTCCCTCAGGATATCATTATTGTACGTACAAGTAGACCCCGAGTGGTGACATTTCCGAGAATTCCACTGGGATGCATCTAATTTCGGACTAGTCCTGACATTTCTGCAGTCGAATGAACCAAGTGGAGTGTTCCCCCTGTACGGAAGTAACGCGAAAAGCCCCGACATATTTATTATTAATTTCGATTATATTACACGCTCAACGTTTCGGATTTTTACCTGTCACTGGGGCTAAGCGCATTTGTATTATTTTTCTGATTGGCGCATGAATATTTCGTCGCGCCCGCAGATGGAATCGTTGAATATTTGAAGATGCCGCCGTCAACTGTGGAGATTTAGATGATGTTATGATTTCACTGGATGAAACACCACTGATGTTGCATAATAGAAGATGTGTTCCATCGATACTGGAAATACCGAGGACCAAGGGAATAATACTCGTATAATTTTATTCACTCTGTTACGTGGTAATACACCGAAGTGCGACACGTGAATGCTCTATTTTAGAACATACGTGATGATTACCATTCATGAGCGTCTAAATTGAAGTTTAGTCATTCTTATTTGGGATGTTCATTACGTTACCTATTTCTATAAGAAATATTATGATATTACTACACGTTTGTTTGGCTATGTTAGAAGATTATGGAAGATTATAATATTACAAGAGCATTGAAAATAATCGAGGCACGAGACGTATTCAGCGAAACATCACGAAAGCGCTGCTCTATTGATGTTTTGAGAAAATACGTCGAGTGACGAGGTCAGTATAACGACTATTTTCGTTTTCTCTAGTTGGTATTTTTTTTTTTTTTTTTTTTTTTAATAAAGAGCTCGGACGTGTGCCCTCTCACACGCGCCCGACCTCCGTACAATTGTGGCTTCGTCAACGTGGACATTTAGCCAGTAATTTACTATAATGAGGGGAACCACTTAAATCCGGACGCATACAAACACCCAGGAACACGGTGGGAATCGAACCCACCAACTCCGTCAACGAAGACGGCATAGCGAAGTTGGTATTCTTTACCATTTTATAACGAATAAACAACACCGCCAGAACTATAACCAGAGCGTTTCATATTGGAAAATTTAACGAAACTTCACCAAACTTGATTATTAATTTTATTCGACACACGTCAAAAAATCGTCAATATGAAAACATTTACATTTTGACACGAGGCGAAACACCAAAACGATTATACAACGTCGTCAAGGGTATTTCCACTTATTTTTTAAAGAAAATACGTCAAGTGACGGGGTCAGTAAAAAGATTACTTTCGTTTGCTTCGTTATGATTATATAACGAATAAAAAATATTAATTTTTATTTGACAAATGTCAAAACATCATCAATATGAAAACATTCATATTTTGACACGAAGCGATTATAGAACGTTGTCAGGGGCATATTCACTTATCAATACGCAGTAACTATGCATAATTTACGGATTCTATTGGCGTATTCACAAATGTGTTATATAATAAGTTATATAAGAGTGAGTCCATCCCCAACGCAGTGCCGAAAAAAGAGTGGTGCATTGACGACGTGCTTGCTGTACAATATTTGTTAACTTTTTTAAGGTATAACATAGAAATCCGGTAATTGTTTTGTGAATAATCGTCTAATGCAACAATGTTTTTAGGACTTGCAGCGTACATCACGCGATTTAATCCACAAATGAAAATATAGTTTTCTGTTACTGTGTGTGTTAGATAATGGAGGACAATTTCAGTGGGTTAATTCTGTCGGTAATTACCCCTTTGTTTATTTTCTACACTCTGCCCTCTTCCTACATGAGCTTGTTTGCTGATTAGAAATATACATATCTACTCAAATATGCTTCAGATGCCAAGAAATTTCGAAGGTTTAGAAAAGGACATATTACGTAAGAAAAAAAGGCCAATGAAGGAGATACGAAAGAGAATGAGTATTATTACTTTATCTGTAAATGTAATTTATAGGACCATGATAACTGTAAGAGTGGTGAAAATATATCAGGAATTACCTCACGCGCTGTCGGGTAAACCTGCAACCCAAGGTTTTGTTGTTTTATCAATATTTGATATTATATTGATTATATAACTCATGTATGAATAAGCCAATAGAATCCGTGAACTTTGCATAACTACCGCGTATTGATAAGTGAATATACCCTTGACACGTGATATAATCGTTTTGGTGTTTCGCCTCGTGTCAAAATGTGAATGTTTTCATATTGACGGTGTTTTGACGTTTGTCAAAAAAAAATTAATATTTTTCATTCGTTATATAATCGTAACGAATACCACTCGAGCAATCGAAAATAATCGATTATACTGACCTCGTCACTCGACGTATTTTCTTAAAATACCACTCGAGCTGCGCTCTCGTGGTGTTTCGCAAAATACGTATCGTGGCTCGGAAGTATACTAGATTATTTTCGATGCTCTTGTGATATAACTGATTCTATAACTCATGTATGAATAAGCCATTAGAATCCGTGAATGTTGCATAACTAATGCGTAGTGATAAGTGAATATACCCTTGACGACATTATATATTCGTTTAGGTGTTTCGCCTCGTGTCAAAATGTGAATGTTTTTACATTGACAATTTTTTGACGTCTTTCAAAAAAATTAATTATCAAGTTTGGTGATGTTTTGTTCACTTTTCATTATGCAATGCTTTGGTTGTAGTTCTGGCGGTGTTGTTTATTCGTTATATAATCGTAACGAATACCAATTCGAGCAAATGAAGATAATCGTTATACTGACCTCGTCACTCGACGTATTCTCTTAAAACATAATTCGAGCTGCGCTCTCGTGATGTTTCGCAAAATACGTCTCGTGACTCGGAAGTATAATCGATTATTGTCGATGCTCTTGTGATATTATAACTAAAAATTTATTCACGTTGATTATGAAAACTTAAGAATTATCAACTTCAGATAACATTCCCAGTTTTATCGTCTTGTATTTCATTTCATTTACCCCTTAAGTGTTCGCATTAAACCCACTCTGCCCTATATATACTCCACAAATATCCCAAAATCTTTCATAAGATACGAAGAAGGAACGACGATTGAATGAATACAATAATTCTGATAACTCAGTCGATAAATTTCAGTCCAGAGTTTCTTTTCAAGTGTCTCAAAGTCAATAAATCATCGAAAGATTTATCACATAAATTAACTTCAATCAATTGTCCGATAAAAATGATATGATTTGATTTTTCAGAGTGAAAAACATTCACACACACAAACACAAGTATCAATCAAATTCTTCCAGGATAGTGGACGCTCTTCCATTCAATTTGATTGGATTCACCAATGTCACTCGAGATAAATAGCTGTGTCCTGTGTTAAAAATGGCTACAATAAAGAGACCCTAAGATTATCTCGTTCACTTTCGATTCCGGTGACACTGAGCCCGATCGTGCCGGAGTGAGATTTTCCGAATTGCCGATATTTCCTTCGAATCGTCGTTTCGTAAATACCCGAATATACTCAATCCTGTTCCAAGAATTTGCCAGACTGGGCACCTGTCATGTGGCATTCAAGCCGCTCTAGAGGCTTTCTCAGGTATCCATTTCCTGAGTGAATTCAGAGTGTAGAATGAATATGGTCAGTTGATATTGCCGCATAGGAGTAATATTATCCAATTCAGCTGTGGGGTATCGTGATCAATTCGTTTGAAAACAGTCATGAATCCCGCTCAATATTCTGAAGACTTCCCATTTGAATACGCCTACTTCACATCAATATAAAATGTCTGAATAGAAACATAGTATTACAGCTTGAAAAAAATCGAAATCCTTGAAGAATGATTTATCTAATCCTCTAAAAAGCTTTGAATTTATTATTTTAAAGCGTTTTGCTTGAATGGTATGGGATATTTTACAAGCAAAACAGTTAGTTTTAAAGAAGACCTGCGGCGTGTAAAGTTCACCAAAACTAAATACGTATTCACTCGGTTCATACACACACACACACATACATATATATATATATATATATATATATATATATATATATATATATATATATATATATATATATATTTATATTTATTTATTTATTTATAATAAAGGTTTAGCTTTAATTCATATTTATAACCTTTTGTATTCAACGGTGTTAGTTTATTTTCATTTCAATCATATTTGTGTTCATAGTAAATAGTATTTTCATAGTATCAAATAATAATAATAATACAAATTGAAGCAGTTGTTGAGAACAATAAAGCTCGCATATACTGGAACTATGCTTTTCCAACAACTTGGCAGATCCACGCAATGAAGCTAGACATAGCCCTACTGGACAAAGAACTCAGAGAATTGTTTGTTGTCGAGTTTTCGTCCCCTGCCGAAAATAATGTGGTGATAAAAGAAGAACAGAAAAGGAAAAAATTAAGAGATTTTATGTTCGAGCTGAGAACACTATACCCAGGGCATAAAGTTAGGCTGGTCGTACTTATCATAGGTTGTGACAGAATGTGACAGAATTGAAGATTATTTCGGAATGAAGATCTCTGGCTGATATATTGACGCACAGAATGCAGAAAGCAGTGTTGCTCGGGTCACTTCGAGTCATCAGGTCCCATGAAATATAGAGGCCGCTTGCAGCTCATCTCTTGTTAAATGACGCTGTGAGGGCAGGATGATGAACTACTCCAAGGAATGTGTGAGAGGTTTTTCAGTGAGTAACCAGCAACACCCGGAGTCTCACACATCCCTGAGAATGCGTGCGGGATACTCTCAGAGTAGTCTATAAAAGATTTTTCCTCTCACACGGGAGTAAAATAAAAAATAATAATCATAAGTTTATTGTAACTACCTTACATCTAGGCTCAAAAATGGAAGGAGTTTAGCCGAGCTAATCATCCACTCCTCCGGTTTGAACAACTTAACACTGTAAAAAAACAATCAAAAATTTAACAAATCTTTCCCTAGTAAGAAATAAGAAGCCTTAAGTTACGCAAATGAAATTCAGTTAACATAATTCAATATATGTACCTATATTTCTATTGGTAATAAGAGAGGCCAATTCTTCTCGCCGTCCTTGTCCTTGTGAGGGAGTAGAATCTAAATTTTCATCCCCAAAATCTGTCGCAATTCCTTTCCCCCTTCTTCATCTTCTTGGAAATCTATATCTCCTAGATAGTCTATTATATTGTGGAACACAGTACATGCAATTATAACTTTTGGAATAGTGGTACATTTCACTCTGCGTCTATCGTTCTGAATAGGAGATCACCGTTTCGGTTGCCTAAATGTATGCTCAGTCACAATTCGTAATGATATAAACAGTCTTTTGAAGGCTTATTCCTAGTGGGGGCTGGGGTAGAGAGTCATGAGACACGACATTATACTATACGACACTGTCCCCTAATATGATAGTGTTTCCCCTTTCGTGCTTTCAGACACTGCAGTGAGGTTTTGAAAAAGTCACAAACTTTGTGACCAAACAGTTCCCAAACAGAGAATATAAAATAATACAGGTCAGAGATAAGTGATTGACCCAACATATATATATATATATATATATATATATATATTATATATTATATATATATATATATATATATATATATATATATATTATATATATTATATATTATATAATATATATATACCTATATTATATTATATATATATATATATATTTATATATATATATATTTATAATATATATATAATTTATATATATAATATATATTATATTATATATATATATATATATTATATATATATATTTATATATATATTTATATATTATATATATATATATATATTATATATATATATATATATTATATATATATATATATATATATATATATATATATATTTATATATATATATATATATATATATATATATATATATATATATATATATATATGTAGAATTTCCTGAAAATCAATGTATAACATGTAAAAGAAATAGGTTTGTAATAAAATGGAAAATTAAGAGCATTGAAGAAAACATAGTTATATTGATATGTAGAAAGAATATAACTTGACGTTTAAACTACATTAGAGAATTAGAAAGTTACAATATCTATCAGGAAACTAACCCATCATCAAAAAAACCTAATTTAATTTTCGATAATCGATTGAGTACTGGACACATGTTGATAAAATATTTTTTGAAATATAGTAACATGTTGAGCCATGTATTTATTTTAATTGTGAATATAGATTCAGTTTCACCTTGTGATTATCGAAAATTAATTTTCAGTTGATCATCTTATATGCAACATGGCGATTCTCTACATTAATAATATCAAAATTTTATTTGAAGAAAGTAAAAAACAAATTCATTATATGAAGAATATAAAAGTTGAACGAAATCGGCAGTTTAAATACCGTTAGAACTAATATAGGTACACTTTTTCATCAAGAACATCGATTTTAAGTAATTCTATCGAGAGTACAAGGTGTCCCATTTTGGGTACTTTTGAAAGGTATCTCCGTTATTTTTGAAGATAGAGGGTTGCTGTTTTCGCGACACTGTGCTACTTATTCGTAAAACTGAAGATGCCGTCAACAGAATTTTAATAGCCCTTTTAGTTTTTAAGATACAGGGCATTCGCCGTTATCCTTCATCTTATCGAAAAGGTAATATAACAGTTTTATAGATTTCTTTCCGTAGAATGCAGTGGTGTAGATAATTTTTGTTACATATTCACTATTTTTGAGTTATAAAGCAAATTTATGCTTTTTTAAATGTAATACCCTGTATATTTATAGACTATAAATTTGTCTTTACTGATATTTAAAGTAAAAACACTTGGCTTTAAGTTTCACAAATATATTGAATAAAAATTAACAATTAAATTAGTCAACTAGTTTCGGGTTATGGGCCCATTATCAAGACTGAACAGAAAAATACTCAACAAGCTCATTTATAATATTGATTGTAGTAGAGGGGAAATTTGGTATTCAACTTGTTCATTTACGATGGGGTAATTCCTCTTGATGGCACTACTAATTTCTAAAATTTCCAACAGGTCAAGACGCTTGCCCTTTTTACCTGGGTGGAGGCATATCGTTTTCTCGAAGTCAATGAAATGGTTAAATTTTATACAATGCTCTGAGAAACCAGTGGTGTTTCTGTTAAACAAAATTGACTTTTTATGTTCTTCTACGCGAGTGTTGATTTTTCTGCCTGTTTGTCCTATATAAAAGGATGGGCATTCATTACAAAAGATTTTGTAAACACCACTGTTTTCTCCAATATTGTTCCTATCCTTGTTATTGACTAAGAGTGACTTCAAATTACGTTTATTTGTACATATGCTTTTAATACCGTTTTGTGATAATCTGTTGATGATTTTGTTACTAATTCCTGGAATATAGTTTATTAAATGATATTTTTGTTCTCATTTTATGACTGGTGAGGGATAAATTGAATTTAGAATATTCTTATGTCGATTTTTCTTTATCATTTGATCAATCAAGATGTCTTTATAGCCGTTATTTATTGCTAATAATTTTAAAATATTAACTTAGTGAAATTTTCTTCAGAAAGAGGAATGGCAAAAAGTCTATGTATGAATGAGTGAAATGCACTTAATTTAATTTTAATTGGTTGACTGCTATCATTGAATATTAGCTCTCAAGATTCCACTCAATGCAAAATTAACCTCTTTTGACGTAATAAATTTATTTCCTTCTATTCCGAACAATGAATTGAAAAATATCATTAGAAGGGATTTGAATTCAAATAGTAATATATCACCCGAAATAGTTCAGGAAATGATATCGGCATCGACTCTATGTCTAAAACAAAATTAATTTTGTTTAACAGAAACACCACTGGTTTCTCATAGCATTGTATAAAATTTAACCATTTCATCGACTTCGAGAAAACGATATGCCTCCACCCAGGTAAAAAGGGCAAACGTCTTGACCTGTTGGAAATTTTAGAAATTAGTAGTGCCATTAAGAGGAATTACCCCATCGTAAATGAACAAGTTGAATACCAAATTTCCCCTCTACTACAATCAATATTATAAATGAGCTTGTTGAGTATTTTTCTGTTCAGTCTTGAAAATGGGCCCATAACCCGAAACTAGTTGACTAATTTAATTGTTAATTTTTATTCAATATATTTGTGAAACTTAAAGCCAAGTGTTTTTATTTTAAATATCAGTATTAAATCATGTTTCACCAAGTAATAAACTTGAATATTAGTTATTAAATTTGTCTTTATTTTACCTTCTCAAAAAATATATATATATATATATATATATATATATATATATATATATATATATATATATATATATATATATATATATATAATATATTTTTTCAGAAACGCGCAAATAAAGGACAATTTTCTAAGATTGTACGTTTCTTTGTTGTTTTCAACCCTTTTCCTCAACCACGATACATTTTTTTTCCCAATAATATGAATTATTTTTAACTTTAATTCGGTTTCCTGTTCAAGCATGGTTTTTCAAAATATAATCAAATTCGCGCTAGAATCGCATCTGGACGCGATGCATTTCGCGCGACATTACGACTTTAGTGATGGAACTTTTGCTGCTCACGAATTTTTTCTTCTTTGTCTAATGATGGAGTATCAATATCATTTTTAATTGATACACAAAATGGCCTTGAAGTTTTCGTTTCAAATTTCCATGGTGAAATTAAATCCGGCATCGAGTTAATTTCGGGAATAAATCGGTGAATCACATAATACTTGCAGAAATAAGGCAGCCGTAATTGAATATCTCTGGCTTTAATAGCACATAATATTTGCTCTTATTATCTTGTTTTACTGTTGCTTTCAGTTCTCCTGTAGTTTGACTTCCTAAGCAATTCCGACGCTGCATAATGTGGCATGTAAACATTCAGGAAACGTTACAACTTGGACGCGCTTTTCTCGTGAACTTAACAGAGCGAAGGCATTTTCCTAATTTCGCGAAGTTTTCCGACGGTTTATTTTATGTGGCACCGGTTATAAAATTCAATTTCACATGCCTGGTATGTATTGAAGCGATTCTGTTATGTTCTTGCGATGAACAGAAGCTTTCGTTGAATTAGATTACAAGTTTGGGTTGTTGAGATTTTCCCTTAGTCTGATAAGTTACCGGAAGCACCTTTTAAAAAAAATTATATATTTATTTTTTAAAGATTCTCAGGGGACTTACATTTTTCTTATGAAACGTAGGTACTTCTTGATGTTCGAATTGTTCATTTGAGGAAATAGGGATGTTCAAATGTTATGATTACTGCTATTCTTGACTATTATTGAGTATCTTGTGCATATTTCGAAATAACATAAGTTATGTCAAAATGAATTTTCTGATTTCTGTTCAATATTCGAATAGATGAGAAAAAATTACAATACAAAATCTCCTATGCTTCTTCATTATTATTGTTTTCCTTTCAGAATTTCATATATCTGGTAAAACTACCGTTGTAGTCACAAATTCAGTAGATACTGTTATTGATTGTGTAACGCTCACATAAACCCGAAAATTCAGAAACTCTGTTGTATATTGAGTTGATGTCAGAATCGTAAACTTTTTGTATGAACCAAAATTAGGAATATAAACAAATTTTACTAATGTATCTTATTAAAATTAAACACTAATACTAACCTAAATTAATCATCGTCATCCTCTACATCTGTTAAACCACTTCCAAAATTGGTTCTTCATTAAAAAAAATAACAATAATACGCATACATAAACACAGCTGAAACGCTCGCCTAGCAATGCTGTCATGCCGGATGATATTTAAGGGCCTGTCTCTTATTTGCAAAGTATCTATAGTGTAACCTGCGATAACTATATATATATATATATATATATATATATATATATATATATATATATATATATATATATATATATATATATATTTATGAATTTTTTAGGAAATTTATAAACCTTCGTAGGATTCTAAACGAGAGATAAATTGTATTATTTTACGCCAACATTTTCGCAAACTTATCAATTTTCGACGTCTCGTGGTAAGTTTATAAACTAACGGATATCCATTCGTAAGATTCTAAACGGTTTGACCAATCACAGAAGAGATTTTAATTTTACGCTTCTTTAAAATACAGCAAATAACACACTGCTCTCTGATTGGTTGATGGCAAATCTTGTTGTGTCCATAGACTTAGGTACAATCAGACTATAAATTTATCAATTTCGATAACCTACCTAACAGTATTTTTAATTTAAAACTAGGTAGGTAGGTACCTATAATACAGGGTTACTTTTTTACATAATATACTAATGACCCCTACTTCACTCTACCAAAATAAAACAACAGAAATAATGTTCTACGATATTAAAGAGGTGTATTAAAAAAGAAAAAACAATCATAAAACATTTGAATGACATTTAAAATTTTTTCCTCTATACATTCTGATTTCTTTTTTTTTTTTTTTTTGTTTATTCAACCCGCATCGACCTCATTGGGTCATTAGCGGTGGTACTACAATCATTACTATATCTGATTTAACATATTGATATTTTTGAGATACTGAACGACACTTTTCAAGTCACTGTTCAAAGTCACAGATAAGTCACTGGTAAGCTTGAGGTTGGTTCTTTCCTGGAGATATTGTGGGCAGACAAATAAATGTTCAATAGTGAGGGATATATTGCATTGTTCACAACGTCTTGGTGCCACTTTCTTCAGAATATGCTCGTGTGTAAGTTTGGAGTGTCCAATTCTTATGCGGCTTGCTGTCGTCTGGTGTTTTCTACTGAGTCCTGAGTAGTTTGGATTCTTCATGTGAGGGTTGATTCTGAAAAGTTTATTTGAGGTCATTTTCTCCCATCTCTCTTTCCATAGGTTGCCGATGTCGATTTTTATTTGGCTGTATATGTCTTGGTATGGTGTTTGTTTGACCATTTTAACTGCCGGGTTCGAGAAGGCGTTGCGAGCCATAGCATCCGCATCTTCATTCCCAGGGATGCCCATGTGTGATGGTACCCAGACTACCTCAATTAATTTCCCTTTTCGGTACAGTGTATTCAGGGTGGCTTTGATTTTTTGCAAGAGAGGATGCTTGGGATAGAGTTGTCGAATTCCTTCTATAGCACTCAGAGAGTCTGTGAATAGTACGGAATTTCCAGGTATTTCTCTGGCCTTGTAGATCGCTTGTAGTATCGCATGTACCTCTCCAGTGTAGACGTTACTGGTTTGCGGCAATTTATTCTGACTATTTTGGTCATGGCCACTTTAAAACTTTCGTATCTCTGTGGTAAATTTCACTTCGTCAACAAATTTTTTAGCATTTACCGCACTTCTAGGTCGTTCATTATGGATATAGTTTAGTAACCTTAGCAAAATAAAACTATTTTCACAGTTCCAACACAGTTGCACTATTAAAAACTTTACAAAAACACACGAGCAACCGGTTTGTTTATGTTCCGTGATGACGGTGGAGAGGAAGGAAAAGGAACACGTGACTTATTCAACCAATCTGAGCGCAAATGGCGTACGGTTGTTGCTTACTTATTATTTTACGCGAGTTCGGTAAGTTTATCAATTTGCGAGAATGTGGGCGTAAAATAATGCAATTTATCTCTCATTTAGAATCCTACGAAGGTTTATAAATTTCCTAGGAAATTTATAAACTTGCGGTTCTTGTTATTTTCCGGTGACACATATATATAATATATATATATATATATATATATATATATATATATATATATATATATTATATATATAATATATATATATATATATATAATATATATATATATATATATATATATATATATATATATATATATATATATATATATATATATAAATATATATATATATATATATATATATATATAAATATATATATATATATAGTAAGGAGGTTTATTGGGTGTGCGGTCTGTTATATATAAAAGAAAACTCTACTTTTCCTAGCTACTCAATATTTCGTCAAACTTTATTGACATCATCAGGAGTCTACTGTAAAGATTGAAAATAAAACAAAAATAACACCAGAATACAAAAACATCAAACAACTTACAGTTTAAGAGTAAAATTCAAACACACAAGGCATCACATCGACATGTTAAACAGTACTGATCACACAATGGAAACAAATCTCCCTAACAACTGGTCTAATTTTTTTCTTTCATTCTCATAGAGATAACACAAATATGTGGTGATTTTATTAATTTATTTTCAAACTAAATGAACCAAAAAAGTTTACGACGACATGTTAACTTTGACTGTACAATCAGGGTATGAAATAATGAATTTTTTTTTTTTTTTTTTTCCTCTATTTAGCCAATTTTAAAATATTACTGTGAATGCTGCTTAACTGACCTGTATCGGACTTAAAATTAATAGTGTTCTTATCATTAATATTTATTATTATAATTATTTCATACTATATATATATATATATATACATATATATATATATATATATATATATATATATATATATATATATATATATATATATATATATATACATATAATATATATATAACATATATATATATATATATATATATATATATATATATATATATATATAAATATATATATATATATATATATATATATATATATATATATATATATATATTGTGTGTGATAGCAATACCGTTGATAACTGACATTCCATTCTGAACATCTCCTTTAAATGCACATTATGAATAAACGAATTCACTTGATAACGAGAAAGTAATAAATTTTGCAAATCTGTCGCTAATCTTGGCGAAGTGAAACGAGAAACATTGTGCTAAACGACGTAATCATTTAATTCAATTGTGGGGTGGCGAGAGAGAAATTCGCGTACTCTTTACGCGGAGAAGATGCTTACGGCGACCGTCATGCTAGTCTTGTTTATGTTCACATATCAGCGTGTCGCCAGGTTCCTTGTAAGCCCGACAGGTCCTGTCTCAAGATGAGGCCCTCGGTTATTTATCGCTTTAGTTATCGCGGAGCCCCCTGGGACAGAGGAATGTGGGGGAGAACAGAGCGCCGGAAAGTGGGATGACGCCGTCGTTCAATTCGCACACTGTAAAATTTGGTAACCATTTGTCTTGATACAAAAGTAAGTGTACTTCTTGTGGTTTCCAACAATATTTAATTGTGGAAGTTTGGGTGCAGTTTATTACAAACTTAAAGGAACTTTAAGAAAAATTTAAAACTTCTGAATTGTGAAATATCGGCAAATTTCGAAAGTGGTTTTTTAAATGTTACTATTAAATTAGACCTTTTTCAAAATGAAGAATAAAGAAAATTGAGGATAATTTTGTTTGAAATTTCGAGAAGAGGTAGATTGTTTCAATAACTTACAGATCATCAAATTCGAATATTTTGTGCAAAACTATCAGCAAAGATTTGATTCCCCTCATGATTTAGTTGTTCACTATATAATTAGTTTTTACGACATAGTTTTTGTGTTATATATATATATATATATATATATATATATATATATATATATATATATATATATATATATATATATATATTTATATATATATATATATATATATATATATATATATATATATATATATATATATATATACGTCAACTTTTTAATAAAATCGAGTTTTTTAAGATTCAACAAGCCTGTTATTTCTAAAAAATATCAATATATATATATATATATATATATATATATATATATATATATATATATATATATATATATATAATCTCTTGATAATTATTAGCAATAACAGGCTTGTTGAAAAAACTCGATTTTATTAAAAAGTTGACGTTTCGCCACGACATTCGTGGCTTTATCAAAACTTTTGAAAAAATTGAAATTTCTTTGACATTTATTGATTTGAAAAATTTGAATAGAAACATACTACTATGTTTCACTAAAATTTTTTCGGCTGTGGCCGTTCTTTGTTATTTATTACGTGCTATTCAGTCCAATATTAACATTCAAATTTGTTATTATTAGATGGTAAGGGAAACCACAGAAACCTTTACCCACGTAATGTTCGAAATAGGTTCAAATTATTTTGATTTTAAAGAGTCAAAGAATAATAATAGGGTACTACTTTTTTTCAAAAATTTCTCATTGCGGCTGTGGCCGTCTTCAGTTATTAATTACGTGCTATCTAGTCCAATATAAACAGACAGGTCTGTTGATATTAGATGGAAAGGGAACCACAGAAACCTTCACCCACGTAATGTACAAAATAGGTTTAAAATATTTGATTGTTGTCTTTGAAAAGACATTACTTGTGATTTTGGAGATCACATGTTCTAAACTATACTTTATTTCTAGAAAAATTGAAAATTCTAGATGTTTAGATTTTATCTAAGAAGATGAGTTGTTGTGGTTACAGTTTGTTTGTTGAATTATTTTGTTTTGATTTTTGATTTATATTGTTTCTTAGAAAAATTGAAGAATTAAATCTGCATATATTGAACTCAAATGTTTGATATCTGTTCTATCATTTACGACTTCATTTAAATTTTTTTGAATATGTAACATTTCTAAAATTTCTCTGCGTTTTTGATCTTTTTCTATTTCTAAAATTTTTGTGCTATTAAAGTTGAAAGTATGATTCTCATTGTTTTTATGTTTTATTAGTGCTGTGGTTTGTGTTCTGGTATATTTGTGTGCTTTTAATCTTTCTTCTAAATTTTGAAAAGTTTGTCCTATATATGATTTATTACAATTATTACAGGGTATACTATAAACCACATGAGATTTTTGCAGAAGAGGTGTTTTACTTTTTAATTCAGAATATATTTGTTTAATTTGATTTTGTGCGGAGTGGGCTACTTTAATATCGTGTGGATTTAAAATTTGTGAAATTTTATTACTTAAATGAGGAATATATGGAAGAGGAATATATTTTTTGTTAATATTTTTTTTTTTAATGTTTCTAATGTGTTGTACAGTTTATGAATTCTATTTTTAGTGATTTTCTGTATAAGTTTAATTGGGTAATTGTTCTGCCTTCTATCTATCTTTTTATCTACCTATCTATATTTATTCTGCCGATGTATATCTATCTATCTATCTTTATATTTATCTATCTATCTATCATCTATCTATCTAACTATCAATCTTTCTGTCCCGGCAAACGTTGTTTAAATAATGTATATGTCAACAAAACGTTTGCCGAAATATAACTATGTGATATGATAATACTTACATATATTTATTTTGATAAGAGAGTTCTAAACAATAAAGCAAATATTCCAAGTAAAGATAAGGACTACTCAATTTTTTAATTACTTCCTTTATTTTTGGGAAACAAGCTGTAAATTCGAGGGCAAACTTTTTCGTTGAGTCTCATGCGGTTCTATAAAGATTATTTTTTCGTCGTGTTTTAATTATTGCTGTTTTTACATTATGGTTCCAGGACTAAAGTCATATTTTTGTGTGAAACTTACGCAAATATTGTTAAAATTTTTGTAACGCTAGAATGAATTATCAAGATTTTCCAAGACAATTTTTCACATTGAAATATAATTTAAGAATGTGGGAAACATTCTTTTAGAGAAACAATCCATCTGAAATTGAATATCTTCACAAATGAAATAATATATCACTATATTGCCTGAATTATGAAAGCATACTCCCTCTCAAACTCCCACGTATTTCAGTGAGTATTTCATAGGGTTGGGCCAAGCGTATATGTTGGAATTTTGGGCGACCGCCCTACGAGAAAGCGGACTACGATTATATAACGATAATGTAATTTTAAATCACGTACATTCTGGCGTTTTATGTAACATGAGCATTTCCGTCTGCATTTCTCTTCTACATCCTACGCATTTTTATTCAAAAATTACATATAGTATTCAGAGAACCTAGTTCTATGAAATATTTTTTCGATTTTGAAATTGATTTTTTGTGAAAGAATAAAAAAAATTACGTATTTCAATAAGAATCGCCTGGAAATTGAACATATTATGTTGATATATTTATCTCACTGTACAAAGAAAAGATGACATAATGTTGAACATTATTATACAGTAGAATACTCAATGAATTTTTCCTTTTTTTTTGACTAGAAAAATACATTTTGATAAAAATAGTTTTCTTTAGCTCCTGGCTATGTCTTATATATATTCTAGCCCTGTCATAGGGTGGGCCGCTCAGAACTCTTATTGTAGATATTTTCATGTTTCAAATAAGGAACTTGATTTTCCAGTTCACTAGAGCTGAGTAAATATATTTTTGGCATAGATGTTGACGATATAATTGCCTGTTGTGAGTAAACAGCAAAATATTCCATCAGTTTTTGAATTATAGTAATAGCATTCAAATTAGAAAAACAAATGGATCGACGCATACATTGTTTAGATTCAACTACGTTTCATGATAATAGTGCTCTGAGTTTTGATATATACAGAAAACCAACTTTCATGGATAGGTATATGTATTCCCTCGGATTTAAAAAAATTCCATTTTGCACAAATGCCTTTAACTCAATGACTCATAGATTATTTTTAAAACCATTGTTCATATCAAAATTGACGAAAGAAAATTCTACTGTCGAAAAAATAGCTTCAGGTAATGTAGCAATCGAAGTATGATGGATGTTGATGATAAATAGAAAAATTAGTCGAAAATAGAGAATTATTTAGGTCTTCCAACAGCAAGTGTTGTTAACATACCTACCTAATAATTGTAAAATCAAAAATGTTTTCAAACCTAAAACAAATCCCTAATGTTCAATGCCAAATATTAAAAGGTTCAGGAATTCACAAGTTAATTTTTCCTATATGTGAAGGCGTGTACATAGTTCAAACAGTTTCATCGTTTAAAAATTGAAGTTCAAAGAACACCAATAATTTTTTTTAAATGAAAGAGATTCATCGATTTCAAACCAATGACGTAAGAAGTCAAATTCAATTACTTAGAATCTTCAGAAAATAAATTTCAATCACTATCATAATACAAACGGGAATGCCTTGCTGAAAGACTAGATTGAATTGATTCATTCTGCTATATTTCATATACTCGAACTATAATGTATTTCAACAACTAAATTATTAAGTGGAAAGTCCACTTCTAATAACTTAGTCTTAACTAAGTCTTATTTTATATTCTTCAAATGCTGTTATCTCTAATAACCTTACCAGCATTTAATGGAAATATGATACCTATGTAAGAGAAAAATATTTCTATTTAGTTTTAAACTGAACCTGTCTGATGATGGTCGTATACCCGAAATTGCATTGTATATTGTTCGAATATTTTGTAATAATAAACATCATGAAATCAAGAATTTTTGGGGCCTTTAATGATAGAGTCACATGAACCTTCAATCAAAATGCTTGAAGGAACAATAAATCTATATAAGAAGTTTAGATGCACTTCCCTAGCCTAACTCAACACACACAAATTTTCTACCATTGTTTTTCCAGACAGGGTAGGAAGACTAAATATCGGATATGTTTTAAATAGTCTATTTTCATATCTTTTGATATCGGTTTGATTTCTCATGCATCCCTACCTATCACTCCTTTGCCCAAAAGTTGAAGATACCAAAATTTTGACTGAATTTATCTAAATTTTGATAGTTTTGTTCAAAATCAAGAAACACTCCAGATGAAAGAAGTAGTCTCGCTGAATACAAAGTCACCAGGTCCTCATCGAAGACCATGAAGACAATGAAAATGAAAGCGGCTACAAAACCTCCATAGTCGCATCATCTGATACTCAGTTTATCTATAAAGGAACCGAACTAACACTGGCTCATTTGTTTCTTGTGAAATATGTATGGGCGACACCTAATTATTACTGGAGCATAAACGACATAAGCGTAATCCCCAGCTGGCATACCGAATTTCAGGTCGTTAAATTTATGGGGCAGAATGTGGCACAATGTGCAGAAGTAACGCAAGAACTTCCAACATTCTCATCAATATAAGATTTGAAATTACCTAATAACAGTATAATCCTTATTTTTTGGCACGAATCCTGATTATTAATTCAATGAACAAAATTTAGTACTTATCTCACCATTAGCATGATTCATACTTAAATAATATATATATATATATATATATATATATATATATATATATATATATATATATATATATATATATATATATATATATATATATACAGGGTCACTCACGGTGGATGGTAGGTTAGACGTTTACGGAGAACGGGACATGAGATTATTCTGAAAATTTGGTTTCATGGATGATTGATTTTGCTCTATCGATCTAAAATAATAGTGGCGCTGCGGCGTTGCCGCTTATACTAAAAAGTAGCAGCAACTGTGAAATTTCAAATGAGACACCCTCTATATTATTCCATTTTTTGCTTCTCTGCCATTTTCCAATTGTTTTTGTATGATACTTCCCTATACCTATCTCCAGAGGTTTTCGAGAAATTAAATGATTTCCTTATTTTTTTGTGCAAAATATAGCTTCAATTAAATGTTCAGTACTAAGGTATTCAGATTCGTAGGATGCTGAAATTTTAGGTGTAATTTACCAAGTTCCGACGTATTAGGAATTTTCTAAGGACTTTGTTCTCCATTATACAGGGTCCTCCAAATTTTGCAATTTTAACGATAAATACAAAAATAGTAAAAAGTGCATTTTTTCAAATGTAATACCCTGTACATTATTGAATATCTCGAAAGAAAATTGAAATCTCTTTCAAATGATGTATCATGATTCTATACCTAAAATGTCAGATTCCAGAAATAAAAGCAAGTTTCTATGAAAATCGGATTATTTAGCCTTATTTTGTATTAGGTAGCTATGAAATGTCAAGAAAGATGTCATTATGAAATTTTGACAATTAGTCCATCAACAATGAAACGTTCGCGCGTTCATTAACGAAAACTTGATTTGAAAACAATCAAAATGGAAGGCAATAACTATTCTCATGAAATTTTGATGCAGTTATTTATTGTACATGGTCAATTTGACCAAATAATAGCAAGAACATGCAGAAAATCCAATGAAATGTACACCTATTGACAACC
>JARQZK010001469.1:107500-130000 GCA_030704885.1 Cynegetis impunctata | reverse complement strand
GAAAGTATATCAATTTCCTCATTAATTTGATTGTTTCATTTTCGCATAAATAAATATAATATTATATAATAAATTGTTTATGCACGAAGTAAATACAAATCAACTGAATGCACATCTCCATATAATTAAATGAGTACCTGGGTATTTTATTTTTGAAAAAATTTATATTTTCGGAAAATAAGTAAAACAAGGTTGAATATATTCTTCGATGGTTTTCTAGGCATTCTAAACATATCAACTAATGATGAAAAATGAACCGTATTCTTGGTTTTTGTGTAAAATTTCGTTTTCACAAAAAATTCAACTATATAGGTAAACTTAAAAATTAAATTGAAATTAAACATCATATAAATACAAAATTTCATCCATTGAATACAATTAACCCACCTAAATATATTGCTCAAGCTGGGAAAATTTCCAAATATTCCCAACAATGCATAGTTAATTAGATCATACATAATTCATCACAATTATTGAACCTATTGATGAGATCGAAGCCGGAAATTCCGAACGGCGTTGGTATTACATTTACAAACATCTGTGTTATTATTCACTTTTAAAACACCTTGTTGATGAAACCGGTCGTACAAATTACATACAATTTTTATTTCAGTTGCTCCACGAACAAAAACTGGAAAAACTCAAATACAAGAAAAACAAGAGTGAACATTATTGATCAAGAAGAAAGAAAACCAAGTTTGAACATTATTTATATTAAATATTTCAGTTTGATTTTCATACTTAAATTTTCAGAGCTTCAATGTTTTATAGTCGAACAATTTCAAACTAATAAATAATTCGTGGGTTATTCTTAAAGACCGCCCTTTCTTCTCGGTCCATAAATCGAAAAGTGTTAAGGCACAATTCAGTTTATATTTGTAGTGCCGCATTAGGTAATATAACTTTACGGATAAGCCATTCCAACCTTTAATCGATTATTTGCGGAGAAAACGTGTAATGGAAAACATTTCACGTTATTTACATTTATTACCCCATCAATTACAATTTCGAAACTAATAATGACCAGACATTAGGCAGCTGAAATGGAATTCATTGGTAAGTCCATCCAATCTGACGTGAAACTAGAAAGATAATCAGTTAAACACGCAAAAAAATGATTTATATATAAACATAATCTGGAATGAAAGGGCTTTAATATATGTTCAATTTGTTAGTATAAAGTAGCACTTAGCTTCATGTAGTGAAATAAAATGATATATACATACGATGTATTCAGATTCATTAGTTTCAGTATTGTAGAAAAAAAGTACCTAAAAATATTGAATAAAATAATATATTATTAGATAATGGGGGATTTACAATGAAGTTCAATCTATAAAAGGAAAAACAATCTGCTTTGTTGCAAAGACATCCATGGCTATTTCATCCGAAATCAGAATTTTCTAAATACCCCAAAACATAGAATGAAATTGACCCAGAACTGTCAACTCAGCATTGGAATACGAATATATAATAAAAGAACATAAAGGATCAAATTAACCATTTCAAATTCAAAAAATCGCTGTTAAAATTTCTAAGGGGATTTTAAAATTTTTTAGAGTGATGTATTCAATTTTTTTTTTGACGTGCTTTCATATCACTTTGGTCGTTTTTAATGAAAACAATTTGATTTGATATAAGTGTACCTTGATTTGACTGAACAAGATCCTTTCCATAACCCAAACGTCCAAACCCCCTCACACATACAACAAGAAGAAAAGAAACAAAAAGCCTTCCCTTTTCTCAACACAAAGTATGATACCCAGAAACAAAAAAGAATAGAACTTGCAATCAGATTCAAAAAATAAAAAATTTGAATGAAAATTCACAACGAAATTGTTTTTGAAAAACTTAATATTAAACGTGATGAAATTTTTCTTCAAGATCCTTTAACTACAAAAATGTTTCAAAAAATTAATAAATTAAAGTTAATATTCTCTTTTTTGTTACTGTTTCGATCGGCCACACTGCTGTGTAAAGTAGAATATAATGCGGGAGCCACTTTTTCTTTACACGATAAGTAATCAAAGTGATCACGTTCCACGGAAGGAATAATCGAATATTTCGAAAACTACCCTGCGAGATATTCAGTCAAACCGCACCCGAGCTCTACTAATACAACAATAATAATGGAAGCAATCATTAAGGATGGATCAAATTACAACATCAATTTTTCTGGGTGGAATTCTCACCGACAAATGCAATGAAAGACACACGCAAACATTTGTAAGTGCTAAAATATATTATTTGAAAGTAGAAGCCACATCGATTTATTAAAACAAAAATATGCAAGAGAAAGAAACACTAGTTTCCATCAATAATAAATAGATATTATAATGAATATAAATTGAATGAGGTGTTTTCATCTGATCAATGCTTTCTTTTTGTTTATATTATCTCATTATATAACATTTCCTTAAACATTTTCTAAAAAATATCCATACGTGACAGCAACTACGGATTCAGTTTCTCCTAGAAGAAGAACACTAATTGTCTCAATGAAACAATCATAAATTTCACTTAATAATCATATTCATTTAGTATATATAGTAGTATTATAAAAAAAGTGTACATACATTAATAAAAAAGGAATCTCCTAACCACAAACTAATAATTTCTGTTATTATTTATTTATTATTTCATCAGACAGTAAACGGAAGTTGATCTTGAACCCTTTGCATATATGTATATATAAATATATTTATATTTATATATATATATATATATATATATATATATATATATATAAATATATATTTATAGATATATATATATATATATATATATATAAATATATATATATATATATATTATATATATATATATATATATATATAATATATATATATATATATATATATATATATATATATATATATATATATATATATATATATATATGTATATATATATATATATATATATATATATATATATATATATATATATATATATATATAAATACTCATTTCCACCAAACACGCTAGGGGTATATCGTAAACGATACGATATAAATAAAAATACACTAAGAAATTAATATAAAAAATCGATGATTACTCCAATATTCATCTTGAGAAACTTATTTCATAAGCTTCGACGACAAGGTGTGCCCATCCATTCCTAAGGGAGATTCCTAGAAACCTCAAGACCCGTGCCACACACGACAAAAACATAAGAAAGACAGATTAGCTTTTGAACGAGCTCCTCAGTACTGGTATCCCTTCCATCGATCTAGAGGTCAATGATATCAAACCTTCATAATATGTTCAAGTAATAATAAAGATAAGATCATAGTTTTTTGAAAAAGCTTTGTCTAGAATGAAAATATAAATTATTCGGAATACTCTGCTGAAATAGAGAAACTCAATATCTCCGTATTTGCGTAGGGGCAACCTACAAATCAACTCTTGAAATATAATCGTGGGCGATATTATTGCAAGAAGGAAAAATATACCCAAAAAGTAATTTAGAATCCCGGGAGAAACGCTGAGGTTATTGAGGTTCGGTACACCTGCTGCGTATTAAATTAATGCAGAATATACGTATATATGCATATTGAATGTGATATACATTCTGAGCGGGCGATCATATATGACTCAGATGCTGGTGGAACGAAGGTAACAACATTGTATATCATATTACTCTGATGAAGACAATAATTAGTCAAGAGATTGACGATGGGTGTTGTATATTAACGAAGCTTTCTACGCATTGGAACTCATCAATACTGACCCCCTCCTAATCCCCCGTAGCCCATTATATCATAAGGGATAACTACATGCGAGATGAGTTTCATAAAGTGATTTTGATGATGATGTTGACCACGCTATGGTGTTTTTTTAGTATAATCACTTCAGTTTCAATTAGCTTCAGAGTTGAATTCGGACAAAAACGAACCATTCTTGTAAAGTTAAACACTGTCCGCAACTAAGGTAGGAAGTTAAAGGGGATAGACGCCCAATAAACTAATTTAGCAGATTATATTGTGAAACTGATTAATACTTTTAGATCTCTGAATCAATGTACATGTACGTTTTCATGTATAAGAAGAATGAACGACTTTCACGAATAATAGCATGTATAAGATAGCGTGGATATGTACAGTTTTCGAAAACTGTATAATATCGGCAAGTACAGTGAAAAAATTATCAGACAATAGGACAGATAAACTTTTGTGTTAAGTTTCTCTTCGAAAATCTTTAAACTGAATTACTGGTTTTTGATAATCAGGATGGTACTGTAGTTTTTAAGATTTCAGAAGTATGGTCGAACAAGGACGAGTTGATAAATGATATTAGTCTCTTCTTGAGTGGGACTGAATTGACTCATGGTATGACGAAACGTTGTATGAAGAGATTAATCATAATTAGCTCATTCGTTCACATTTATTGTGATACAAGTTGTTCCTACTTGTGTTTGGTCAGAACTAAAAAGGATCTTTGAATTTTCTGTAAAGAACTTCGACATTTACTGTTTCAATGATTCAATCGAGTCATCGTTGATTTTATGTCAAATGTTATTCAATGTGTCAATAATGCATAGAATTTAGAAAACTCACTCATTATAAATTATGTACACAGTTCAATATTCGTGATTGAACAGCAATTCAAAATATGATGTAACTAGGATTTTTCTTTAACCCTCTCGGTCACGAATTGAAACTATTGGAGCGAAAAATCTGAAATTTACTGTAATGCAACTTATGATTTTTAGAAAATTTTTGATGTCAAATTCAGATTTTGAAAATGCTCCGTTTGGGCACTATGACATGTCCCCAATTGAGGACATCATGAGCTGATGGAGGGAAAAAAATTCAGAAATATTTTAAAAATGGTAAAATATCAATATGTTTCATTGTTTATTTTATTAAATATATTCATATTATTTTTGCGTCCATTTTCGAAGTACTGGAGTGTATAAAATTTAACTTTTGCAGAATTAAAATAAAAGTGCTGTTTCATTCTCCCAGATGTTGCCTTTACCTCTAGTTCACAATGTCCTCAAACTAGTACGCCACACTTTCAAAAATCGCTGAGTACAATATGCACAAAAATCACCTACCGCAATTGCTTTGGGACAAGTCTACACTTATTTTGAACGTAAACAAACAGTTTTCAAACACATGATCTAACGAATATAGCCAACAAAAAAATAAACAGTAGGGCGCTACACTGCTGTCATAGCTACCCTACGGAAACCTATATTTCAAAGGCATGAATATTTTTTTCATCAGCTTGTAGATGGCAGCATATATATTCATTTGGAAGAATATGATATCCACAACTGAGGACAATATGACAGAGAAGTAAGAGCAAGCGTTACTTCATAGGAAAAAATCCAAAGTAGGTTGTCCTCAACTGAGGACAAGGTGAGCGAGAGGGTTAAATCAGATATTAAGAACTTAAACCTGCTTTCTATGAAAAAAATCACAATGGAAAAAGAGACATAAATTAATTCACTACAATATGTAATGGATATGATCGCATAAAATACAAGTTATTTTGTTGAACACATTTCTCTCATCCTATTTGAGACCATCCATTAGCCGTATCACACGTTTTTAAATAAGCTATGAAGCATCGTTCTTCAAGCGTAAAACAAACATACACTCATTCAAATATGAAAGTATACGTAAACTGGAAGCTCTTTTGACAAAAACAGAAAAATTCAATCGAGATGTTCATAATTGTGCATAATTCCTCAAAAATATTATTCCTCCACAAAATCCGGATAATTCAATTTCACCTTTCCTCCAAAACATTATATATGTTTTCACTGAACCAACTAATGAGCCAGTAGAAATTACATCAAAGCTGAGCCATAATAATTCAAAAATATTCTTTGTAACAACAGTTTGAAATTAATGTTTAAAATAATATGAACGTGAAGGTAAATGATATAATAAACGACTATATATCGTTGTTACATAATACAGTAAACGGTACAATTAAAATCATAAGCACTCAGAACCGCTTTAATCACCGTATAAAATACGGTTTTTCACTTTCTGTAACAACTCAATAAATCGGAATTGCGTCTGCACAGAGCAATATTGATAAAATTTCCTCATTACAGGTATTCATTATCTATATTTATTGCCCATTAGTATAATCTCTGGGTTTCGAGGTAGTTATTGCAAGGAGTTAATTAAACCTGTAATAGAGTAGCTAGAAAGCTCAATGAGTTGAGTTTCGTTACTGAAAGGGCAAGACAGATAAGACAACAAGTCGAGCTTGCACATTGATCTTGTTTTCGCTATTGCTGACTGACTGAAAATACTGGAATGAAAATACAATGCAGGACACTAAACCGTGTATTATTGTCTCCTGTCTCATATGTCTATATATATATATATATATATATATATATATATATATATATATATATATATATATATATATATATACAGTTTGTCTCACTAAGTTGGAACCATATGGAAAACTTTTTCATTATTCATTTTAGGAAAAAAAATTATTCTTCATAAAAAGTTCTGCATGTTCTAAAATCTAAAACACAATCACCAGATATCAAATTTTTTCAGTCGTATACGCGGTGTGTCGAAAAATATGAATTTTACTCAAGAGCAAAGTACCTTTATATTTGAAAATATCGAAAATTGTTGAAGAAAAAAGTTGTTCAGAACTGAAAACTACGTTTAAATATGCAATTGCATCCACTTACAAAAAAAAATCATTTTTTCTTATTTTGTCAACCATAACAATGCAAATTTAACTGTAGTTACATGTAATCTAGTATGCACTGGCAAAGAAAATGATTTGTTGATTTGTTAATAGCAAGATATGTTTGACAGTGAATGACATTCGTGGCTTTATCAAAACTTTTGAGCTCAAAAGTTTTGATAAAGCCACGAATGTCGTGGCGAAACGTCAACTTTTCAATAAAATCAAGTTTTTTAAGATTCAACAAGCCTGTTATTGCTAATAATTATCAAGAGATTATATATATATATATATATATATATATATATTATATATACATATGAAATAGGAGACTGTAATACACGTTTTAGTGTCCTGAGAATTTGTTTCATGAAAAATTCTAATATCCATAAATGTTACACAATGTTTCATGACAATTCATGGATATTGGTAACGAAATTTTCTTACATTTCTAAGCTGCAATCCAGTGATTTTGTGCTTCTTGTTTCGCAATACTTTTGTGCTTTTAATCTAAGGAATTGTGAAAAATTTCGGTTTTTAAGACTTTACAAAAATATTTTCGAATAATTTGCATTATTTTCTCATAATTTACTGATAGTTTTTCATACTATTCTGAGAAACTTGTTCATCATATTAGTAAGAAAGGAAGAATAGCTTTATTGTCATATAAAATTACAAAATCTTGTAGACAAAGCACATATAAAATATTGAGAATAAAGTTTAACAATGATAACTAGTCAAACAAAACTCACTTTCAATAGTTGAACAAAATAAAAATCTATTAAAATAGAAGAACAAAACAGCAAAATATTTATGAGTCAATTACGTGGAACATATGCTAAGAATCAACATATTTGTCAATTAAACTTATTATACAGATCTAAAATTTTGTATATTATAAAAAATAAACCAAAAAACATTAAGACATGTTATTACCAAATGTGGAACTCAAGGGCCTATGGTACATTGCGAAATTCAGTTACAATGGTAGGTGATTGTTTAATTTTCCGAAATTGTAGGTAAAGAAGTTTTTTTAAGACAGAGGTAGAAACCTAAACATTTCACTAAGTTCACTGTTTGAATTGTAGTAACGCTCGTGAACTCAATATATATTGTAAATAGAATGCGGATAATTGAAGAAATGGAAAATCAATTAACCAAGAAAATTTTGGATCGATATTGGCATTCCTTCGATTGTGAAAAAAAGATATACTGAATAACGGGAAATACATTGAAGATGTTTAAATCAAAAAATAGCATTTTCTGAAATGTTGAACAAAATAAATCTCAGCTCAAAAAATACATCCCAGTTATAGTCAGTTAAGACAAGCTTGAGGTTCTTCATAGAAATGTTGTCGAATTTATGTTCTTGTCGACTATTTGCATTAAAAGATTTTCACAACGAATGACAGAAATAATATATTACTTCGAGTACTTTCAGATCAAAGCATTACCATATTCTGAAAATAACCATATAAAATTATGAGAAACCTAACAAGGATCTTAATGAGTCATTTTAG
The DNA here is from genome assembly GCA_030704885.1 of Cynegetis impunctata. Taxonomy (NCBI): domain Eukaryota; kingdom Metazoa; phylum Arthropoda; class Insecta; order Coleoptera; family Coccinellidae; genus Cynegetis; species Cynegetis impunctata. The sequence continues at coordinate 121,800 of JARQZK010001469.1, read as the reverse complement.
ATTATTTAATAACCCCAAAATTAACGGCATTATAATGGATAAAGTGGTTCAACTGGTAGAATACACTATAACTTTTCCAGTCGAATAATGTAACTAAAAGAATATTTCAGAGAACCAAACAATGAAGATGTTCAACAATTTTTGAAGCACTCATTCATGAATAAAATATTCGGAGAATTCAGCCCTTGTGTAACGAAAATCCGTATTCAGTTTAGGAAATATTCATCAAACCGCAATCTAAGCAAGACCATTGTTTGGCCCTGTCAATACATTCATTCATCAGCTACATTTTGTTTGATTAATGGTTGCGCCACATGTTGTATCTCACCTGAATATCGTCTATCGACGAAATTCAAATAAAATTCGGGGCTCAGAATACAATGAACCATAAGGCTTCGGGAGATTTTGGAAAGACAAAAGGGGGGCCAGAGGGTTCAATTAAATCGACGTACCGTGGAATTACACGGTATTGTTTGTGATGGAAAGAAGGGGTATCTGAAAATACCATAGAATAATTTATGGACGTTTCGTTTCTCGGATCACTTAAGTGGGGTTTTCTGGCTGAAAGGCGAAAAACGTATGTAATCTATTTTTGACATCTGAATTTCCGTGTGTCCTGGTACCTATAATTTATGTAGTTATAACCTTATTGATTTTTTTTTTAACTCGAGGGACCTACAGTTTAACGCCGGTTCCGAACGGCCAATGGGCTTGTAAACGATGTACATTACCCAACAAGTTTTCATCATAAATAACCACTAAATACCGGACATACACAACACCCAAGAGCGAGGTGGGACTCGAACCCACAATCCTCGGTTTACAAACGGTATAAGGTGGTTCACCTTACCGCTGGTCTACCGAGGCCTCCCTTATTGATTATTTAGTAGTGTGTATTGATGTTTCGCTGATCTCTTGATGAAACATGATGAAATATTTAACGAATCTAAAAGAAACACTTAGCAAAGTTTCACAATGAATATTGAAAATAATATCTTGACAATTGTTTCGGGTTATGAGTCCATTCTCAAAAGAATCTTATGACTAAACATAATTCTCAAATTGTGTAGTATTTATAACAGATTGTAACACAGGGGACATACTGAAAATCAACTGGTCGTTAACGATTGGGGATTTACGTGCTTTCGCTTTGGAGATTTCGAGAATTTCCAGAAGGTCTAGCTTCTTACCCTTTATACCTGGATGAATATTTCGATCAAATCGATGAAGTGATTGTTTTTGATACAATGTTCAGACAATTCTGTACAGTTTTTATTATATAGTATAAACTTTTTATGTTCATTAACTCTGGTATTGATGTTGCGCCCAGTTTGTCCTATATAAAAAGCATTATAAACACTACAATTGATTTCATAAACACCACTTTTTCGCCAATCGGTTGTCTTTCTTCATTATTAACTGAGAATGAACCAAAATTTTTTCGAGCGAGATGGTCTCGAAATAATTACAAAAGTTTTGAAACTTGGTTTTAAATTTAGAAAACATCTATTTTGATGCATTTGCAAATTTGCAACCTTGTATTCGGTCCGGAACTGCAAAAATATATTTTTGGATTTTCATATATTTGCAAATTGCATAAAGTTCCGGATCGCGTACAAGATTGCAAATTTGCAAATGCATCAGAATAGATGTTTTCTGAAATTGCAACCAAGTTTCAAAATTTTTGTAATTATTTCGAGACCATCTTACTCGAAAAAATTACCACGAATTAAAAAAATTATTAAAAAACATGTTCCGGTCAACGTAAAGGGTTGCAAATTTATACAACTGTTCAGTATATTCTTCCCAAGTATCTACCAAGATTGCAGAACTTTTCGAATTTTTTTTTGGTCAATTTATCAAAGAAAAACGTTAATTTTGAATTGAAAAACTGTTCGGTATCCTTAAATTGGTTGCTTGTTTGACATGAAATAATATATTTAATACGACTCCAAGTTTGCAGACCTTTTGGATTTTTTTTCGCGAGAATTCAGCGCAAATAATCATTTATTGCATTTTTAACAATATTTGGGACTTCGGAAGTGCAAAATTTCATTGTTTATTTTTATCTCTTTCCCGACGATTGAAGTTTAACAAATTTTGGAATTATTGTCAATTGATTATCTCAACTTACTGGCCTAATATTAAATTGACCATAGTCAACTTGTATATTTTTGATGTTTTGAAATATTAAGGAACTCCCAAAATAAATTAGTCTGTCTTTTTGCCATTTCTAAAAAGTGACAGTTAGTCAACATCTCAAATATGTTGTTTCTTAGTAATAATTCAAAATCATTCCTAAAGCTAGCTCATTAATTAGTTGTTAGTTTCCATTCTCTAAAGAATTTTCCTTCCATTTAGTTCATGTGGACGTGAATCGGTTCATAACTACATATCGTGTAATTCGATGAATGTTAATGAAATTCATGAAATTTCCATATATTTAGGTACCTACTCGTGTTTTACTGTGACGAGAATATACTGCGGAAACTGAAGTACGTAATTGCATTCAACGTATTAGAATCACATGCTTTGAGCAGTATATGCGGGTGGAAGGAAACTCAATATCCTTACTTGGAACTTCCTATAGGAAGCCAAAGAAAGTACTAATTAATCTTTCATTATACAATTTCAATTATAATTTAACAGCTATTCGCTAACATATGTATTCGCCATACTTATAACAGTCTATAATTATCTTATTGATTATATCGACAAAGTTTTGAAACTATGAAAAAGTCACTATTAGTCAGAAATTCGAACAGAATTGTTCTCTGATTTAGAAGTACGCTCGTTCGAAGTTCTGGGGAAAAAAATTTCAGGTGTATCAATATAAAAAGTAGTGTCATGTATTTCTTTGCTAACTGTAAATACTTCAAACGGTAATAATTAAATTTTGAATTGATATGGCCGTTACTTGGTTGAAACCCATAACAATATTATTAGAAAAACATATTTTTGCTTTTAACGTTTATTATTACAAACATCTACGGTGGGATCATCATGCGGCTAAGTTGAGAAAGACTTTGAACTCTGCTGCTTATCATCATCAGAAGCAAGGTGGAAGCTGCAGTTATGAGAACTCTCTACTTCGCCAGTTTCCAATCTGTACTTGCATATGGAATTATCTTTTGGGGCAGTTCGTCTAGTGCTGACGAAATTTTTCTCATTCAAAAAAAGTTATTGAGAATAATGTGCGGCTTGAGCTTTCGAGAATCCTGCCGCGGAGTTTTTAGATCCAACAGAATACAAACAGTGTTTGGTCTATTCATTTATCGTCTTTTAGTCTTCCTCAAGTTGCAGAAAAGTTATTTTTCACCATATATCAATGAAAATAATACTAGGCAAGTTCATCCCTTCCTCTTTCCAATCCATGGTACTACTAGATTTGAAAGAGGACCTCTGTATATGGCTATGCGTTTATTTGATTTGCTTCCTAAGCATTTACAAGGTATTGAAGATTTCAGGTTGTTTAGGTATTGAAGATGTTAGGTTCGCATTTATAGTTTCATTTTGGACGGCGAACCTTATTCAATAAATGAATTTATTACATTTTGTAAAAAGTAAGTTATTTTCATTTTGACTTGTCTCTATTTTATTCAGTGCAATATTGTTATATCTGTAATGTGAATAATTGTTGAGATTAATAAATATTATTATTATTATTATTATTATTTGACTTTATGACTCGTTTCACCACACTTTGGATAGAATGAAATAGTCTAATCTTAGTTTCTCACATTTACATAAAATTATTAAGTACTTAGGGAAAAACCATAACAATAAGAAATTCACATTATAATTTCAATATCGCTCACCGTACAAACAATTAGTCAGGCCAATTCATAGAAAAAAACAATAAATCAGAAACGGATAAACTCTATATGGTGACTATAAATTATCATGTGGTGATTGTTACGAAATGTACATAGGTAGAAAGAACACAGAAATTTTCGAATTAGAATTAAAGAACATAAGCGCTGCTTCGTAAACAATAAGAGAGATTCTAATTATTCCAATCATGTGCTAGATAAACATCATTCATTTGATAAACATTTCCATATTTTTCGTACAGAGAATAGAGTTCTCAATACCAGGGAAGCTCATTCGAATGACTAAGGCATGCATGGAAGGAGGAGTGTCTAAGGTGCCAGTAAACAACAGTTTATCTAACAGTTTCGAAATACATAATGGACTAAAACAGAGCGACGCCTTGTCACCACTAATTTTTAATCTAGTCCTAGAGAAAGCCATCATCAGCCGAAATAAAAACGGAACTGCTAACAGTGAAAGGCCCAAAATACTTCTAGCATATGCAGATGACATTGACCTTATCGGAGATACAATCCTAACTGTGAAAGACATATTTAACAAGATCGAAAGAACAACAAGAGAAGTAGGACTAAAGATCAATGAAGAAAAGACGAAGTACATGTGCGTAAACAGAACAGGGCGGAGAGATAGAATAGGACAAAACATCACAGTAGATAATCATAATTTTGAAAGAGTGGAACGTTTCAAATATCTTGGAGCCACAATCACAGCTGACAGACAATGACATCTGTAACGGGTTAATTCACCGATTAGCCAACGCCACTGAATTGTTCATTTACGTACCATGTTTTCACGCTTCACTTTCGATTTCTCTGTGGTTAATGACCTGCGCATCAAGAGAGTAGGGGAAGAGAGTTGAATCTGAACGTGAAGAATCTGATACCGTTCTCTCGCCAACTAACTGTTAAACGTAACACTTCATTAATTATTGAAATTATATTCATACCTAATAAATTGAAAGTTTGTTTAGAAATTATTAAGTATCTGTGTGGCATCTGATATAGATGGTAAGTTGTGAGAAGAAATATTTCTATTTCGTATTGATGCATTATCTTGAAAATCTGAATTGATTGCTTATTTCATCTTTCCGCCATTTCATTTCATTTTTTTTTATTTGTCTATGTTGAATTGTTTATCCTTCAATATTGAAATAATCATCTCACATTTCCTAATTTAAAATATTTCTAATTCATTTGCTTGTTTAACTCTCTCAATTTAACACAAGATTTTTGTAGGTTAGCGATGGTAAATTTCACTTGTTCATACCTTATGTTCAGTTTAATGTTGGAACATATGCTGTCTTTCTTAGCATTTTTGCTTGAGACAAATCTAAATGATAATTTGAATTGGCCATCGATACCCTACAGATATCTTGGAACATATTTAGTTAGCGATTGTATGTTGATTTGCCCCGAATTATTTTAGCCACTTGGTCAGGAGCTAAGAACTACTTGGCTTAGAGAATTCACGTTATTTGGAGCTTAGAGAATTCACGTTATCTGGAGCTTAGAGAATTCACGTTATCTGGAGCTTAGAGAATTCACCTTATCTGGAGCTACCAAGAAATCCGAAGTACAATCCGCCTCAAGAAGAACACAAGGCAATGGAAAATTAAAGAAGAAAAACAATAAGAAAAGATAAGTCTCACTTAATGTAAAGGAAAGCATTAAATACCTTCATTTTACTTACTCTTGTTATTATTGCTGAGAAAAACCCAGAACCATTATATGTTAACCAATCTCCCTGCTAGCCAGGGCATAAAACACTTTTTCAAAAGGGAGGTTAGTTACACATCACCGAAAAAATCAAAGGCAGAATTCAATCGGCAAACCTGTGCCTGTTCGCGCTAGGTGGTCTCATGAAGTCGAAAAATCTTACCAGGACATCAAAAATCAAAATATATAAAACCATTATCAGACCTATACTAACATACTGAGGTGAAACGTGGACAATAACCAAAGCAAATGAGAAAAAACTAAGACGCTTCGAAAGAAAAATCCTCAGGAATTTTTGGACCCCATCATGACCCGACCACGGACCAATATCGCATCAGAACTAATGCCGAAATTCAAGAACTATACAATGACAGTGATATCGTACAAGAGACTAAATCCCAACGACTAAGATGGGCAGGACACGTGCAAAGGCTTCATGGGGACTGGCATGGGAAAAGGTCCCAACAGAAAAAAGGCCGCTCGGACGTCCCAGAGTGCGTTGGAGAGATAACAGTAGGTCAGACCTACAGAAAATGAATATTCCTGTTGAACCCGGAATGATAGAAGACCGTGCCATCTGGAGAAAAGTTGTGCAGTCAGCCAGGACCCACCCAGGGTTGTAGCGCTAATGATGATGATGAGAATAGAGGGTTTATATTAAACTTTTGGGAAGCCCTAGAAATTAACAGATATAAGAATTGTGATCCGTTATTGAACGAACAAATTGACGTTAATCATTCTCCACTCCTGAATATGTGGAATATGTACCTGATTTAGTTTGAGCAAGTTTTATGGAAGGATTACCTACCCTCCACCCTAATTTAATTTCTTGTTGTAATCGTTTTTCCCTAAGTACTTAAAATTGATATAAAACTAAGATACCACTATTTCAATCTACCCGAAGAAGCCACTGTGTGGTGAAGCACTGCGTCATAGAGTCTAATATAATAACCGTTAAAATCAAACAAAATGTTTTTCTAATAATACTCTTATGGATTTTAACCAAGTAACGGCCACATTAGTTTGAAAAAAAAGTACCCTTAATCTTGGAGCAAAATTATTTGATGTTGAACCTTCAGATAGAGCAAAAAGTGATTATGTCTGATTATTTTGTGATCTAAATGAACACAATCTTTTCTCTAACCAAAACGAATCCGATATCGCTCAGATATTTTCACGAAATACTAATTCATCGAAATTTATCGCCAGGCACGCAATTTCATTTTCGTCGTCGCCATTCGATCTAGATTTGATAGGAACTGCCGAATCCGAATGCAGGAATCGTTGTAAATAATCAAATTGCCCGGTTAATCCTAGAAGCATAATTCGATTAGCGTAAAAATTGTGGAAAACCGATTAAATTTCGAAAATTGAAATTGGAATATGCAAGGAATCTGTAGAAATCGAAGGGCAAATAGAATCAGAATGGGATTTAAAAATGGAATGGCAATTCGCGGACCTGCATGGGCGAGACCAGATGGTGGACAGGCGATATAGGAAATTCGTTTGCAATAGCGACGTATTTTTCAATCTCGAATAAACTATCTAAACGACGCAGCAATTTCAATTCAAATTTTCCCTTTCCTACGTTTTAATCATTAGCTTTCGTTTTTCGAACATTTTGCCAATATTTAATTTTCATATTTGATAAGTTGATTCAGGAATATATAGGTTTATTCACAAAATATAATCACAATGATAATATGATTCACAAAATATAATCTCCTGCGATATAATAACCTACTTTATTTGAAATCTATGTGAATGATTCAAATTAATCTGTGTAATTAAAATACTACTTGGAATGTTTTTAGACCTATCTAAAGCTTTCGATAGTCTGTCGCATCAACCCATATTTCTAAAATTTGAAAAATACGGAGTAAGAGGCAATGTATTAGGATGGTTCGAATAATATTTAAACAATAGGCAACAGAGAATGAAATTTTCTGAAAAGGGAATAACATCTAAGTCTTAAATAAAAGAAAGTAATTTTGGCGAACCACAAGGGAGTATTTAAGGACCAGTGCTGTTTATAATATTTATCATACATAGCAGTAGTTTTGAAAAGAAGTAATGTCACAGGTCATCTCACTGATTACGCAGACGACATTAACCTATTGGTTGCTGATTCGAGCTATCCGGAGTTGCTCCACTCATCTAAAGCTGCTTTTGACTGTGTGCAGGTCTAGAAGCATGGCTTGATTTTGAATGCAGAAAAAACAAAAATTATAGTCTTTCGGACAAAACAACAAAGAATTGATACACCTTGTTCGATCAAAATGTCATATATTGAAATTAAATTAGAAAAATCAATAAAGTTTTTGGGGATATTCATCGACGAACATCTTAACTGGAACAACCATATTATTGAAATAGGAAAAAATTGAACTCAGTATCATATAGTATAAAAACAATAAGTAGATATCTAAATGGCAACTCCTTGAAAATATTTTACCATGCAAACTTTGAGAAGTTGATGAGATAGAGACTAATTCTCATTGGCAGCACCTTTTTGTTAAAGGAAATTTTCTGCGTTCAGAAGCGAATCATAAGGACAATTTTGGGACTCAAGTGGAGAGAATCTTGCAGGGGACATTTCCGGCGAAACAATCTTTTAACAATGTATGCTCGTTACATCCTAGAAAATCTCATTTTCCTACACAAAGACCGGAAGGAATATCAGAATTGTGGAGAGATGCACAGTGACAGCACACGCAACTTGAATTACCGCTTTCCTAAGCATAGGTTGACAGCATCTGAAAGACACACAAATTACACCTCTTTAGGATTCTTCAATAGACTTCCAGATAATATGAAGAAATGTGAAAGACTCGGAATATTTGAAAAGGGTTGGAATTAAACTCACTTTAAAAACGAATAAAATCGCTTTAAAAGGAAATGAATAAACCTCAAAAAAATATTTCAAACTTTCAGTAAAGGTAATGCACAAAAAATAATATATGCCACATTTGATAGACAAAATGCACTTTGAGAAAATAACATTAACTCCATATAAAGTATGCTACAGCATGAAAGTAATAGCCATAACTTATTGTAATAATTGTCGACTTTGAAGAAACCTAATCCGCTTCAAAATATTATATAACGCTCTTTAAATACGGTTTGCACTATAAAACGACACATAGCACTTTGAAAGCTAAGTATGTGCAATGAGTAATAACAAACCCGCGAAGAAGAACGTTTGACGGCAACAAACGACCGTTAACAGGTACCTAAGTCAAAGTGCGAATCTGTCAAAGGGGGAATCGTTCGAGATATTCATGCCCTACAACTTTTGAAACTTTTACAGCAGCTTTAAGCCTATTCCTGAAAAAATTGGCATGATGCGGATGATGGTATAACTCTAATCAAAGTATAAAGGACTTTTTAAATTAAGTACTTCGAAAAGACGTGGCTAGGAGAAAATCAATTTTGGTACGAAGATGCAAGAGATCAATTTCCAAGCATGAACTGCAATCAACAAATTCCGTCATTAAAAAAGAACAGATGCTAAGAGAAGGACTTACTGTGGGTCAGTTTCTGGAAGTTTCTCTGGTTGAAAAATGGTAGCAATTCACAAAATACCGAAAATAAACATTCTGCAACAATTATAAAATAAACAACCAAAATTTTCACCGATGCTTATCAGTGGGTTAAATTCAAATCGAAATTGTTTGAAGAAGAAGATGAAAAACAATTTTTTATACAAAAGCAAGAACTGCTACAAAAGTTTGGACCCAAGAAGATGTACAATTCTGGATACCCCCCATTCGAAATGGAAATGTTTTGATACTTTACCTACTTATCTTAATGTTTACTAAGTGTTACAAATTCAGACCTAATCCAAAGTGGGATTCTGTTATTTTATAGTGGGTAGGTCTTATGTTGAAATGTACGATTGTATCATTTTATTATGGGTAAGGTTAAAAGTCAAAATCTACCAAATCCGAAGTGTGTTTGTATCTTTTTATAGGTATTAAACTTAAAGTGAAGATATAACTTATGCAGAGTGCAAATCTGCAATTTTATAGTTTGTAGGCACAAAGTCAGAAGAATTTGTCAAAAGTGCAATTATATATTCCCCATTTGAAAATAGTGTTAAAAATCTGCTATATAAATTAGAACAATACTCTTAGGATGATTATTGGACTATGTGTTAATCTGTTGATTTAAAATTTAGACTATGTTGTCATTGACAATATTTCATTTGCTGTATCATTTTTGTTAACATCCTTCGACATGAATGTAATTATTATTATTATTATTATTATTATTATTTTATGTCCGTGTAATAGGAAAAATCTTTTATAGACTACCCTGAGAGTATCCCGCACGCATTCTCAGGGCGTGTGAGACTCTCTCACACATTCCTTGGAGTAGTTCTTCATTCTGCCCTTACAGCGTCCCTTAACAAAAGAGATGAGCTGCAAGCGGCCTCTATAGTTCATGGGACCTGATGACTCGAAGTGACCCAAGCAACACCGCTTTCTGCATTCTGCGCGTCAATATATCGGCCAGAAATCTGCATGCCGGAATAATTTTCAATTCTGTCACATAGTTATCTCTCATTCCGCCTAGACAACCTATGATTAGTACGACCATCCTAACTTTATGCCCTGGGTATAGTGTCCTCAGCTCGAACATAAAATCTCTGTATTTTTCCCTTTTCTTTTCTTCTTTCATCACCACATTATTTTCGGCAGGGGACTCGACAACAAACAATTTTCTGAGCTCTTTGTCCAGTAGGACTATATCTGGCTTAATTGCGTGGATCTGCCGAGTTGTTGGAAAAGCATAGTTAGAGTATATGCGAGCTTTATCGTTCTCAACAACCGCTTCAATTTCAAGTGAAACATATGGTAGCACTGCTTCTTTGTCTATACCATAAACTTCTCTCAGATGGAAGTAGAGAATTCGGAGTGCCCCATTATGTCTTTCTATATACCCTGATGGAGCATGGACTCCATATTATTATTATTATGTAATAAGATAGAAACAGCTGTATGCAGATTTTGAGTCCTGGTGACTTGACAATTTCTATAATTTACTGTTGGATTGTAAATGTAGAATTCTCGTCGGGGAATACATATAACCAGCTACCTTGGAAGACTGTCTGATAATTTTAAATTATTGAAGAATGTTCCTAGTTCACTTTATGTAGTATAATAATTGGACCCTAGTCAACTTGTTTACTTTTCATCAATTTTTTTAGTTTTTTCCTGGTTATTTACTTTATATCCAAGAAGATTCGGTTAGCAAACTTTCTATGCTATTATGAAACCTGCACAGAAGATGGTACGATGATACCGTAGGACAAAATCCTCGAAGGCATACACGAAATGAAGTGTAGATTATTAAATTTTCATTGGTTATAACTTCTGACATATACTAGTCTATCTTGGCGATAGATCTTCCTAGAATATTTACATCAGACAGTGAGATCGTTTCGAGGTGAAAATGATACCATAACCTGTGTCATGCGGCCGCTGCTGTTTCAGCCCTCATAAATATGAGCGGAATTACACATTCAATATTCAGAAGACCTGCCCGAACCCGTTTGTTATCCCGACTGTTCATGCAATTAACACGATAGCACGGTATGCAATATTATATTCAAACTCTTCGTTTCAGACGTGCATTTTCGTTGCTTAATACAAATCTACGGTACACAGATCATATCTGTAAATATTCGGAGATTGCGGTAATTGTACTGTTGATTATAGGTCGCATTAGAATGCACAATGAATATTAAAGCAGCATTAATGTTTTTCTTCTTGCCAAATCTATATTTTCCGCTGTATATTGTTCTCTAATGAAAGTCATAATAATCAATATTGAAAAGTGAGAAATATACCGCTCCTCAAAATCATAAAAATTGGTTGTCATTCAAAATTAGGAAAAAACGCTTGAATAGCAAACCTCTATAACCAATGTCGAGAGACCTAAAGAACCACGACAAGCCATAAAATCCTCACACTGGAATGGTGGCAGTTGAGAAGAATAGTTGAAATTCAAAAAGAATTTTCCTCTTAATTCAACTCAATCCATGTACAGAATTTCAATAAAAAAATTCGCTACATTAAAATGACGGCGATTATGAAAAAAAAATTATAACACCAAAAAGAAGTTTCCTAGCATCAGTTTAATGCAAGTGCAAATATTTAACTCCATTTAAGTGTTGGATTTGGGGGTGCAAAACTCCTTCAAAAATTTTCGAGAGGTACACACCCTCCAAAATGATGTAGAATTTTGAAGTTCAGATATTTTGTTCATAACTTATTTCTGCATCCTCTGCTAACGGTTCAAAATATTTCCGCTTACGCACATTACCCACAGAAATTTTGAATGGATTTTCCGAATTTTTAAAAATTTTTCTTTTTATCTCAGGAAATTATTGGATACCAAATTTCAGCTCATTTTGTCTGGTATAGGATGCTGGAGATACCTAAATATACATATATATATATATATATATATATATATATATATATATATATATATATATATATATATATATATATATAAATATATATATATATATATATACCTATATATATATATATATATATATATATATATATATAGTATATATATAATATATATATATATATAAAAATTTAAAATATAAAATATATATATATATATATATAATATATATATATATATATATATATTTATATACATATATATATATATATATATAATATATATATATATATATATATATAAATTATATATATATATATGTATATGTATATGTATATGTATATAAATATATATATATATATATATATATATATATATATATATATATATATATATATATATATATATATATATATATATATATATATAATCTCTTGATAATTATTAGCAATAACAGGCTTGTTGAATCTCAAAAAACTCGATTTTATTGAAAAGGTAACGTTTCGCCACGACATTCGTGGCTTCATCAAAACTTTTGAAAAAATTGAAATTTCTTTGACATTTATTGATTTGAAAAAATTTGAATAGAAAAAGACTACTATGTTTCACTAAAATTTTTCGGCTGTGGCCATTCTTTGTTATTTATTATGTGCTATTCAGTCCAATATTAACTTTCAAATCTGTTATTATTAGATGGTAAGGGAAACCACAGAAACCTCCACCCACGTAATGTTCGAAATAGGTTCAAATTATTTTGATTTTGAAAAGTCAAAGAATAGGGCACTATGTATCTTTTTTTTTTGCGGCTGTGGCCGTCTTCAGTTATTAATTACGTGCCATTTAGTCCAATATCAACAGACAGGTCTGTTGATATTAGATGGGAAGGGAACCACAGAAACCTTCACCCACGTAATGTACAAAATAGGTTTAAAATATTTGATTGTTTTCTTTAAAAAGACATTACTTGTAATTTTGGAGATCACATGTTCTAAACTATACTTTCTTTTTAGAAAAATTGAAAATTCTAGATGTTTAGATTTTGTCTAAGAAGATGAGTTGTTAGAGTTTGTTTGTTGAATCATTTTGTTTTGATTTATGTTGTTTCTTAGAAAAAAAAATTGAGATTCAACAAGCCCGTTAATAATTATCAAGAGATTAGAAATAGTTCACAGGCAACAACAATTCGACTAAATAATTATATATATATATATATATATATATATATATATATATATATATATATATATATATATATATATATATATATATATATATATATATATATACTTGAATGAAATTGAAATCTTCAACTTAAACAAATTAAATCTTTCAGGTCAGAAAAATTTGTATTGATCAAATAAAATTGACTGTGGAATATATTCGATGCTTCTTTCAAATATACTCATCATATATAAATAGAAAAACTCGAAATATTTTCAAATCAGACAAATGAAATACCTATATGTTTTTAAACAGTGAAACAAGTGATGAAATGAAATAAAAATTCATAGAAAATCATGAAGGTATTAATTATAACTAATAGAAATTGATAGAAGCTCCCCAAAAACCCAAAATTTCATGTTCTGGCGAAGCTGCTGTCAGAAAAGGAAAAAATTGATAAAAATCTAATAACTTTTAAAAACTAATTCAGGAGGATTAAACGGAATAAATTTCATTGATTATATGCTGAGATTATTGAATATTTGACCCTTCTATGTTGGATACATACGGCAATCTTTATTTTTAAAAACAAAGTGAAGAAAATATTATTCATGGAATTTTCAGGTTAAACGCAATCCAATCTATTTCAATTCATTCGTGCGATGTCATTTTCAATGAAACCCGTTGATATTTCGTTATCTGAGTGAGAAGTTCATCGATCAAAATGCTAAATCGAAATATGTTCCATTCCCAGAATATAATTTAACGCCAATGCCATAGGAAATAACACGGAAACAGAGCAGTCAACATCAACGTGGCTCGATATATTGCTGGCAGGTCTATTCTGCCACTCTATGAAACATAAATAAAGGAAAAATTTAACGTCAATCAAAGCTCTATTGGACCATTAAATCTCGCGAAAACATCAGAGCTGACCAGCGATTCCCTCGGGCGTACGGGCCTCCAGGGCGGAGTTCATCAGGGTTTCGAAAAAAAAAAGGAAAGTATTACAGGGATTCATCTATTAAAGTGGGCTCGACTGCGTTAGAACATTTCAACATACCTCAGGTACTTAAAAACATAATTTTAATTCGAAACGTGTCTTATAAAGGGATTGAAATCAAAACAGTAGGTGATTAATATACAACACTTCTGTAACAAAAA
>JARQZK010001469.1:0-102500 GCA_030704885.1 Cynegetis impunctata | reverse complement strand
ATTTCATTTTAAAAGGGGGATGGTTACATAATTGCCAACGTGGGGCAACTTAACGTGGTTCTGGGAATTTTTATGTCTATTAATTTCTAAAGTTTTCATAAGATTTAATTTTGAACCTTTTGTTCCAAGATGTAGAATTTCGAAATCCGAATTGAAGTCATGTTTCTCATTTATCAAATGTCTAGCATATATTGAATCTTCGTTATGATTTATGTAACATCGCCTGTGTTAAGTAATCCTTTTCTTGAAATTTCTATGTGTCCGACCTAAGTATACCTATTTCATCGCAATTTTCCGATATTGATAAGAGAAAAACGATTGTTATTTGTTGGGAGTTTTGCCAAAATAAGTTAAGCTATTATATTTAATTCCTTCAGGTTTGACCAATGGAAATACTTGTGAAATTGCCATTTTATGATTTTTCTTCCTCATTATTTTGTCTATTATGTTTCGATGTTGTTTTGTTATAGGTGAAAATCATTAAACTTAGAAATTCACTTCTCAAACATATACCTATATGACTTTATCATTTCTTCAGACAATGGAGAACATTCTCAAATAATTTTAGTTGACTCTAGTAATAATTCAATGAAGGCACGAGAATTATTCATAAAATGTTGAGTTTTCTCATCCGCATATTATTCTTTTAAGTGGAAGCAAAAAAATATTTCTCTAGGGATATTTTATGTTACAATTTTTAGATTTCAATTCTGGAGCTTATTCAGGCTTGATTCATGGTGGAATTATTTTCCATCCTATGTAAACCAGAAGACCCCAAGAAAACTGGATTAAAGCAGAGTTAAGTACGGAACATCTCTACGTTTAGGCCCTAGTTGGTATTTCCGTAAAACCATTCTCGATCCAAGCATAAGCTTCATATAACAGTGGAACTTAAAGGAGGATTTTTGCGATGGGTCCGGATTTTGCGGCTGTGAATAACATACAATATATTACGTCCTAAGCTTTTCGTAGCTTTCAATAAATTTTCTGTGTTCAACAAATGTATTACAACAGTGAATTTGACAGTGATGGAAAAATACTATATGAAGAACGATTCGAAATGAAATAGTTATTTATGTACACAGTGCGTTATAAAGATCCTGACGCACGATGGGCGTTAGGATCTAGTAACGCACGTGGTGCATAAAAGATATTATTTTTCACGAAAAAATTATTTTGTCCACGACTGTACTATAAATCATTCATTATACGTGTGCTTCCTGAAGTATAATTATACCTATTAACACTAGTGTGTATAATGGTTTATTATACACTGCATGACGTCCAAACTTGAGACTATCATTCACATTGTTAGGAAGTGTTGTTATTAGATTTTTAGGTTTTATGTAACTAAGATAACTTTTAGACAAATTATTAAACTAATATTTAATATAATGCCCAACTTATTGAATATTTACTCTAATAAATTATCCATTTCATTTTCATCAGAGTGAAAGAAAGGAATGGAATCGATGTCAAGTAAAATAGTTGACGTTTACGTGAGTATGCAGTTTTCAGTGAACACAGAAAATGTTATGTCAACGCTTTTGATGACTATTTTTATTGTTGAAAATGCAGATTATTACTAATTTTTTCGAGGAAGTCGTGGACAAAGTATAGTATTCTACTCGCACAAAATTACAATTTTTCACTCGGTTGAATCGCGACACTCGCTTGCAGCTCGTGTCGCAAACTTCACCCTCGTGAAAAATCATTTTGTGCTCGTTGAATAATATACTATTATTATAATGAAAAATCGATTTTAAAATCGGTTCATTGCTCCTATTCTTTTCATTTTCCTCCTCATAGTAGGCATGTCATTTGTTGATGTTTGGCGGTTGTGAATATTTTTGTCATCATATTTAGTGAATGTGATTGCTGCTTTCTTTGTGTAGTCTTATAGAAATAATGAAAATGAAAATGATTTTACCCAATAATATCACAGAAAATGCAGCCAAAGCTGCGAATAATTCATTGGCGGAGAAATCCAGAGTCGTATACGACAAGGATTATGAAGTATTTAATCAATGGAAGTTGCTTCATTTCTCCTCGTACAATGAGCGGTCGTTATGATCCATAATGTCCGCTCATAACGCCCTAGGACACAATGAGTGTATTTATAGCAACCGTATCCAAGGTAAAATCAACAAATAATATACAAGTGAAAAATGAAATTATTTAGATGCCATTGGCTCTGCTAAATCATGCAACGAAAGAAATTGTAATTTTAATTGAATATTTTCAAACCTTGGAACCCCTTTTATTAGCTGGAAGTTTATAAATGTCACAATAATGTAGCAGTGAGAAAAGTTTTGACAAGGTCACTTATTTTGAGACAAAATTTCAGCTAAAGAACGAAATTTCTTTCGAAACATCAATGTAGACCATTCTTGCGAATAAAAGAAAAATTGGTAACAATACAGCACACGTAGAAATAATTTAAATATATATAAATATATATATATATACATATATATATATATATATATATATAATATATATATATATATATATATATATATATATATATATATATATATAATTATATAAATATAATATATATATATATATATATATATAATGTATTAGTATAAATATATATATATATATATATATATATATATATATATATATATATATATATATATATATATATATATATATATATATATATATATATATATATATTATATACAAAAGCACTAGTAGCAGTATTAATCACAAAATAATTCTATTTTCCAAGAAAATTATTTTGATACTGCCTTCGAACAGATGTGAAAGTTATATAAATGTAATGAGGAACAACAATAAATTTTTTCATCTCTTTTTTTGATAATAAACGAATCATATTATTTCTCATGCATATTTAAAATGCATTGTCAGAAAGCAACAGACAAATATGTTGAATATTTGAATCTAATGTGATTGAGATTATGAATAAACCTTTAAATTTCGAATTGATGAGTCCGTTACTTGGTTAGAATCCAAAAAAATAGATCAGAAAGACATTTTTGATTTTATCGATTACTATAATTTAGACATATAGTGAATCAGATAAAATTGAAATAATGTTAAGTCAATAAATCTGAAATCTGATATGTAAAAGAAACGATTAGGTACAACAAGAAATTAAATCTTCTCGATCTCGAAGGATTACCTACCCCTCGCCCCACTAGTTAATTTCCAATTGTTATCGTTTCTTTATGTATTAAAATGTATGTAAATTGAGATAACAAGGTTTTAGTATTCAGTTATTTCTGATGAAGCCACTGTGTTGTGATACGCCGCGTCATAGATTCAATTATAGTAATAGTTAACATCAAACTTGTGTTTTACTAATTACATTACTAAATAGTTGATAGAATTCATCGGTACTACTTGATAATTTAACATGATGAACAAGAACGGAACTAGAATTTACTACGTTTATTATCAAAAAAATACTTTGAAAAATTTAACGCTCGATTGCAATTTCGGTCACTAGACCATCATCGGGCAGATTGTGCTAAGAACTAAATACATTATTAAAAATTTGACGCTTACGGGTGGAAAAGAATTATTGCAGGTACCTAAATAGACAAGAGGAACACATTCCAATAAGGGCTAATCGTAGTGGATTTCCCAAATTGATGCAATAAAATGTTTTTAGAAAAATCATTATTGTTTGAATACACTAAATATAGGAGAATATAATATCAAGTCAATCTGGGCGTTCAGCAAGATATCTTTTGAATTATGATTGAGTTTGAAATTTTCTAATGATTCTAAGAAAGTTATTTTGGTTCCTTTCGGTAATTTGTGCATAATTTAGAATTTACCTATTTGAGGAAACGGGTGGTGGTTTTCACGGCAATGACTTGAAAACGTTGAATCCGTTTTTCAAAAAGGATTATTAGTGTTCTTTAAATCTTGTCTTGGACGATCGACCAGTATGACCTATATACACACCTTTACATACAGGACAAATCAACCTATAATCTCCCGAACTTTCAAATTTTGAAGTGATATCTTTGGCATTGAATAAAAATCCTGCGAGTTTTGTCTTAGTTTTGTCAAGCCTAAGATATCTTGCTGAACGACCAGATTGACCTTATATATTCTCCTATATTTAGTGTATTCAAACAATAATGATTTTTCTAAGAACATTTCATTGTACCAATTTGGGAAATCCACTTCGATTAGCCCTTCTTGAAATCTATTCCTCTTGTCTATTTAGGCACCTGCAATAATTCTTTCCCACCCGTAAGCGTCAAATCTATAATTATGTATTCAGTTCTTAACTCAATCTGCCCGATGATGGTCTAGTGACCGAAATTGCAATCGCAGTGTTATATTTTTTCAAAGTATTTTTGTGATCATAAACGTAGTAAATTCAAGTTTCGTTTTTGTTCAATTACATTACTATTGCAGTAAAAATATTATTGAGTGAATTTCAGAAATTTGCCTCTTCGTATTTACGTGAACCACCAACTATTTACCCAAACGAAAAGTGGGTAGAACGACCAAACTTTTCCGTCGAGACAAGCCCCAATAAACTAGCCGACTACACAAATCGCGTCGGAGAACGCTCGTTGCATCCGTTGCAACCAAGCATGTTCAGTGTGTGCTTGTCTGTGGTCCGCTCATTAAATCGCATTTATAATCGCGCCCCATTGGCCATTCGTCCGAACCGAGCCCGAGCAGTGTCCGCCACTTGATTTGCGGTATGTCCTGTGTGTGTTTGTCGAATAAATTCCCTTCTGTACACGCATGTATATTTAATTGACCGTAATGATCACTTTTAACGTTGTTGGCTTAACGTCCGTACGATTAGGATGTCAACTTGACGGATACCGTGGCGAACGCCACGGTCGAAATTGGATTAGGCCATCGAATTCGTTGGACGTGATTTGAAAATACATGTTATTCTGTAGTTTTGTCTTCGGAATTGCGCAGTTGAACTTATTTGCTAATCGGCCAAGATGATTGTGTAGGAGAGTATTTACAGTTATCTTTAAGATTTTTAAACAAATAAATAATACTTCAATTTTTTTTCGAAAACACGCTTTAATACAAAACCGAACTTAGAAGGGGGATAACCCCATTGCGCCTATTCTACCTGGTCTAATCCGGGTCTCAAAAGGGTCGGGAATTTATGATAACCCAGTTGCGCCAATGGTAAAAATAAGGCTAATCTATAGACTCAGCAGGTTATGTCTCTGCTCATTATTGGACCACCCCCTACCCTAACAAATACCATAAAATCAGAATTAATTACAAAAATTGTTCATTACTGATGTAAATCTTCAGTGTTGTAGTTCCTTGTGACACAATAAAAATGGAGATTATGTATAGTGAAAAAGGCAAGAAGTTAGTGGTTTTTGAAAATTTTAAGTTTCGACATTGCAGTGTAACAAAACTTGGTATAAAGTGGAGGTGTACTAATAAAACTGTACTTCCAAGTTATTCACCGATGAAGGAATGAAGATAATTTTGGGTAAATATAAATTTTGTAAATAATGATTTTGATGTCATTAGGCTTCGCCACTGCAGAAAGCAATCCCAAGTAACAATTTGATCTTGAAGATCGGAATAAGAGCGTTAATGTTACTAGGGATAACAATTTTTTTTATCTTAGATTTGTTTATTTTTTCAACAATTTCCTGAATAAGAAAAGACTTATTGGGACTTTTGGATACTTTATTCTATTGACTCTTTTCAACGATGCCGACGTTTCGAAACAGTTTGTTTCTTTTTCTAGGCTAAAAATTGAAACAGTAATTAACCTACAAAACAAATACTCTCAACAACAACAACAAATAAAACATTTTAAAACATCTATGTAATAATTACCTGGTTGTGGCAGTCAATATAGGTAATTATTACATAGTTTTAAAATGTTTTATCTGTGTTTGAGAGTATTTGTTCTGTAGGTTAATAACTGTTTTAATTTTTAGCCTAGAAAAAGAAACAAACTGTTTCGAAACGTCGGCATTGTTGAGTCAAGAGTCAATAGGATAAAGTATCCAAAAGTCCCAATAAGTCTTTTCTTAGTATTTACGATGGATGAGAACACAATAACTACAATTTCCTGAATGTTGTTGCTTTTTTATATAGATAAACCTACGCATCATAATCACGAATCTTCAACAACACTGCAGCGCCAAATACTTTCAAACGGCATCAAACGAAAAGCTTCCGACGATATTTGTGAAAAACCGGCAAAACTTATTCTTCGAGAATTGCTTCAGTCACCCCTAACACTAGACAAGTTCACAACCAAGGACATACACCACATACGCGTGTATGAAACTAGAAGAAAAGAACTGCCAAAATTACCGAAAAATATTGGTGAGTTACAAATTGTTCTGAACAACATGTCGATTGAAACGTTCAAAGAGGGAGAAAATTTTCTACTAGCGAATGATTTTGAATCAAACATTGTAATTTTTTCTTGTGTTACTAATTTAAAGTTTCTAGTTCAGTGTAAAACAATATATGTAGATGGCACTTTTAAATATGCCCCAAAATTCTTTTTACAATTGTTTACTATACACGGTATGCAAAGCGGCCACTATGTTCCTCTTGTTTTTTGTTTATTGACAAATAAGTCGCAGAATTGGAATCTTAGCCGAAAAATTAAATTTATTTAAACAAGGACAAATTGAAAGGTTCGATTTTGTAAAAATTGCGTCTTATCATTATAATAAAATTTGTATATAAATAAATGTCTTGTACACTTTGAATAAATGTCTTGTATTCTTTGTCAATGATTATTTGAAGTATTTTAGTTGAAAAGTAAAACCGGCATTCCCAAAACCTTATTTCCTATTGGGCACCCTCTTAACTAGCGCTATAATCTCTAATAGGTCTCCCGTAGAGACAATCGGCGCAAGTGGGTCGTGGTGATTTTAGGGGCTGGTCAGTTGCGGGCGCAATTGGGTTATACGATTTCTTGTACCTGTTTAAAATTGGCGCAACTGGGCTATGCCCCTTAGAAGTAGTAGAACTTTATAAAGAAATAAAAACTGACTTTTCACAGGTTGAAATAAAATATATTAATTAACGCGTTTCGTCATTACATTGAATTGATCTCGTACTAAATAATTGTATTACAAAACAATCTATTTATATGAAAAATTGAACATAACAGTGGGGGTTCCTAGAGAAACTAAATAACAATGAGCAATTCACTCAGAGTAATTAACAGGTATATTGAACAGATTAAGCAGTGGAGAAGGGTTTACTTCAATCAGGTCGTTAACTAGGTTTCCGGAATTTTCATATTTATTTATGTAAAGGAATTCCCAACAGTTGGTTTTGTGGAGACTATTTTCTAACTGTAATATATTATAATTGTGATTAAAGGAATGGTTTTCTTGAATAGAATGGCACGCATAATTAGAGTCCGTTTTCTGCTTAATATAGCTACGTTGGTGTTCGTGTATTCGAGTTTTGAAGTTTATAATGGTACGTCCTATATGGAGTTTTTCCACAATCGTTACAGTTGAGTCTATAGACACCACGCGTTTACTCAATATATTTCATTTCAACCTGAGAAAAGTGAGATTTTATTTCTTTATAAAGTTATGAAGATGAGCTTGCACCAAGTAAATGCCAACTTTATTGTTTAATCTCAAAACGGCATCAAAAGTAGGTAATAATAATTAAGATATCAGTGACAATAGACCTAAAATTATACCATTTTTTTATCCTGATAATATTGGTCAGGACACCCGGACAAAGTAATGAAATTATTATATTTTCATCGGTCTATGTTAAGGGTGCATAACCAGACGTCTTAAAGTGGGTGAAAATGATGTTCAAAGATTCTGTTACATACATAAAGGTGAAGCCAATATAATGCGTGTAAAAAAATGAAAACAACATCTTTACTGTGTGAAAACTCTACATATAAAACGGTAGTTTGATGTGGATGAAAATAGATGAATATTTCTACTAACTGAGATTGAATTCTCGCACATCCCTTGGTGAAACATCATAAAGAATAACGTGTTAACTAAAAAATAAAACACACTTGGCTTAAGTTTCACTATATCAAAATATTTAGATACTGTATTTATCAATAAAGGATAGTCGACATGTTATATGAACTCATTATCAAGACTGACTACAGGAGAGTATTACATCTTATTTTATAAAACAGACAAAAGCAAAGGTGATACCTGAAAATCAATTTGTTCGTTTACAAGGGGTAATTTACTATATCATGGGCGGAACTCATTTCGAGAATTTCAAGAAGGTCAAGGCGCTTTTCTTCGTTACCTGAATGCAACAATCCAGGAAATGATTGAATTTTATACAATATTCGGAGAAGCCAGTGGCATTTTTATTTTGTAAAAAACTCAAGTGCTTTTCATTCGTTCATACATAGGCTGTTCACTATTCCATTATCGGAAACAAATTTTCAAACCGAAGTTAATACAACTAAATTATTAGCCACCAATAACGGTTACAATGAAAGTCTTATCGATAAGCTCATTGGGAAAAAACGAATGAAGAATCTGTTGCATTCAATATACCCCCTACGCAAACTATTAATGAAGAACAAAAATAGTTCCCAAGGAATTATGTGCCGAATTTGAGTAGCAAAATTTGTAACAGACTAATGAAAAATAACGTTAAAACAATTTGTACAAATAAAAGAAACTTGAAGTCATTCTTGGTCAATAATAAAGAAAAATCTGACTTGGGAGAAAACAGTGGTGTTTACAAAATATTTTGCGATGAATATCCTGCTTCCTATATTGGACAAACAGGAAGTAATATAAACATTCGTGTTGAAGAACATAAAAAGTCAATTTTACGAAATAAAAATACCACCGGCTTCTCCGAACATTGTATAAAATTTAATCATTTCCTGCATTTCAACAAAATCCAATTGTTGCATTCAGGTAACAAAGGAAAGCGCCTTGACCTTCTTGAAATAAGTTCCGCCCATAATAGTAAATTACCCCTTGTAAACGAACAAATAGATTTTCAGGTATCATGTTTGCTTTTGTCTGTTTTATAAAATAAGATGTAATACTCTCCTGTAGTCAGTCTTGATAATCAGTTCATAACTCGAAACATGTCGACTATTCGTTACTGCTAAATACAGTATCTGAATATTTTTATATAGCGAAACTTAAGCCAAGTGTGTTTTATTTTGAAGTTTAAACTTTTTTCTTTAGAATATTTCTACCATAACTAATTAACTACTCCCGGTCTGTTTCTAGAGTTTGTATTATATTACTACACTAGGACGTTCGTGCGACTCTGAAAGGTTACATCAGGTAATTCAAAATTGACTGTGGCTGCAACTCCATCCATTTCTGCCAACTAGGCAGAGACATTGAATCAAACTGAATCGAAATCGAAAGACGCTGAATGGGTAGGGTTCGCTGAATGCCGTGAATGTCAGAGTTTCCCGTATATAGATAGAAGGTTGCATTTTACCGAGTATCGGATTCGGTCGGATATTGCAAATGCTCTCAATTTATGTAATAAGCCCGCATTGCACCACACATAAGTCCGTTGAACGCGAGGGATGAAGGGGACACATATACCTGACTTAATAACTCCGCAGCCAAATGAAAAATGGAGTAATTGATGGCGTGTCGTTCAGTTAGAACGTTGCCTCGATCCAATTTAGTGAAAAGATTTTTCATTTTTAATTCACGCGAGCTTGAAGTGGGTACCGTTCGCGATTCTGCAGCGTTACTACGCTGAAGCAGAAAAAATATTGCGTTTTCAGCCGGAATCTTTGAATTCATTGGAAAATTAAATTCAGGAGAATAAAGCTGATATCATTTTAGTTCTCTTGGTTGCCATCATTTAATCAAACTCAACTATGACGAAACATATATCACAATTAACTCATTATGTTATAAATTGAGGTTGATGGGATTTAAAAAATTTCTCGATCATAGTTATGATTTAACTCACCCTTTATTTCACATTGAGTAGATTTTATAGAAAAAAACTCTATCGCAGCGAGCTGCATTAGAAAAGCAGGTTTTCGAAACGTATCCAGTCTAAAAAATCTATTCATTCAATTATGATTTTTGTTCCAAATCCTAAAAACTAAAATTGCGCCCTCTATCGCATGAAAAATATTCATTTCCTCCTCCGGAGGATCAACTGACCACCCAATTTATATCGGAATAAATACCATCAAAGAGATCATACGAAACTACCTACATACAAAGTTTCAACCCTATGATCCCAAAATTGCGCCTTCTATCGTGTAAACAAGATTAATTTGCTCTCCTAAGGGGTCAACCCGCCAAGCAACTCGTACCAAAACCAATACTATTCAATATATCATACGAAACTACCTACTCACAAACTTTCAATCTTATTGCTCGAAAAATTGCGCCCTTTACGTGTAAACAAGATTTATTTTCCCCCAGGGGGTCAACCCTCCAACCAATTCGAACCAAGATATCATACGAAACTACTCATTCACAAAGTTTCAACCCTATTGCTTCAAAATTGCGCCCTTTATCGTGTAAACAAGAATAATTTCTTCTCCCGGGGGGGACAACCCTCCAACCAATTCGAACCAAAACCAATCCCATTCAAGATATCATACAAAACTACCTAGATACAAACTCTCAACCCCATTGCTACAAAATATATCGTGTACACAATATTTATCTCCCCCCAGGGGGTCAACTCCGCAACCAATTCGAACCAAAACTAATCCTATCCAAGATATCATACGAAACTACTTATTCTCAAAGTTTCAACCCTATTGCTTCAAAATTGCGCCCTTTATCGGGTAAACAAGAATAATTTCTTCTCCCGGGGGGACAACAATCCAACCAATTCGAACTAAAACCAATCCCATTCAAGATATCATACAAAACTACCTAGATACAAACTCTCAACCCTATTGCTACAAAATATATCGTGTACACAAGATTTATTTCCCCCCAGGGGGTCAACCCCCCAACCAATTCGAACCAAAACCGATTCCATCCAAGATCCAAGATCATACGAAACTACCTATTTACAAACCTTCAACCCTATTTTCCAAATTTGCCCCCTTTATCGTGCAAATAACTTGAAAATAAATGAGTTCTCACACACAAACATATATAATATAATAATAATAATAATAATAATATTTATTTCAAATAAAAGATACAATGACTCACTATAATCTTTGAAATGAAATATAGTCAAAAAAATAAATTAATTTATGACAAAAATAATGCTATTTAGATGTTATTCTTCAGATTTCCAACCCCTACAAAAAATTCTTGAATATTGTATGTTTCTATATCAAGCAATATCTTGTATATTTTCTTTTTATAGATATTCAATCTAGTTTCACTTTTTATCATTTCTGGCATTGCGTTGAAATACTTTATACATTTATATTTTGGACCTTTTTCTGTAGATGTTTTTTTGTGAATGGGATATTTCAGGTTTGTTGTTCTTGTGTTATATATGTTAGACGAGTTCAATTCAAATTTATTTTTGTTTTTGAAGACAAAAATTAGACATTCCTGTATATGCATTGCTATAATAGTTAGTATGCCATGTTTCTTGAATCTTCCTCTACATGATTCCCTGTGTTCTAATTTGAGAATGATTCTAAGAGCCCTTTTCTGGAGATTGCATATTTGAATTGCTTTAGCAGAGTGTCCATAGAACATAACTCCATATCTTGCTTTCGATTCTAACACACCATGATAAATGGTTTTCATGGAGGATCTGTCTAGATATCTTGCTAATATGCCCAACGAATAGCAGACTGATGCCAAGCTGTTCCCTAATTTGGAAATATGTTCCTCCCATTTCAGCATATCTTCCACATAGATTCCAAGGAATTTTGTAGAAGGAGTTAAATCTTGAGTTCTTTCTGACATCACAAATTCATTTGGGGTTTCAAAACCTGCATGTGTTGATTTAAATAGAATGGCATGTGTTTTTTCTTTATTCATATGTAGTTTATTTTTTAAGAACCATCCTTCAATATTTTTCAACACTTCCGATGTTCTTTTTATCAGTTCATTGTATTCTTGTGCCCTAATAAGGATATTTGTGTCATCTGCATAAGTTGTTATAGATGCGAAAGAATTATTTTTGATGAGACTTTCAACATCATTCATGTACACAATGAATAAAAGTGGCCCCATAATGCTTCCTTGTGGTACTCCCATCTTTAATTCCTCTGCATCTGATAAGGCTCTGCATCTGATAAGGCTTGTATATATATATATATATATATATATATATATATATATATATATATATATATATATATATATATGAAATTTTTTGGTGCCAAGCATCATGAAAAGTCATGAAACGGAAAACTATCTTGATCCTAGGTCCAACTTTGCTAATCGCATCCATTTTAATAAGCAGGTTTTCAAAGTGAAAACCTGCTAAAAATGAGACAAATAAACGTATATTTTGTATGAACTGATATTAAGATATACGAGATCATATTCAAATGCATTAACTTCTCTGGAAGTTGAACTAAGATAATCTAAAATCATAAAAGGCCTGAATTTCTACATCTAGTAAGTTCTGGCGGTTCTAGACAATTATCTCAATTTCCTAATTTTTTCGATTTAATATTTCGAAATCTGAACTCATCATGTTACTTATTTGTGTCCAAATGAATCCTGAGAACAGTTGAGTAGTAAATAAAAGAACCAATGTTATAGAACCTACTTTCGTAAAGAAAACCTCTTTTTGTCCTATGTACAATATGAAACAAGGAGTTAGTTTTACCTTATAAAGAAAAAACATGACGAACAACCTCAAGTTGCATTCAAAAATGTTGAAAATATCAAATTATCTTTATTGGAAGTATCAAAAAAATGAAATTGATAATATGACAAACTTCAAATTGAGAGTAAATTATCATATTACTCATATTATATTGATTTTATAATGTTGCTACCGCCAATATTGAATCTGGTTAAAACACTATAATTGAAAAAAGCGATCGATTCATCATTCATCACTGTAACGGAATTCCGGAGTATCATTTTCCAAATTAGATTATATCGGCGCCGTGTAATGATATAAAAAGGGCAGTTTACCTATAAAACCTCCCTCGATATTCTACATGGAATACTGCAAACCGTGATCAATTCTGCAATTGGCCGATAGTTCCATATATCGCTATGCGTTAACCGGATTATGCTTGAGCGTTTTATTAAATTATGAAATTTGGTGTAATGGACAGCTACATGAACTACACATATAGTTAGATTTGTTTTGCCGGAAAAATCTAGTAGCGTGAAACTATTTAAATGTTTTCGAACTGTCATGTGATCGTGTTTTTGATAAATGTCCCCTGTTTGGACCATTATGAGCCATGATAAATTCGGGAAATGTACCAATGAATATTTCTATTAAATAATTCAATAATTCATAGCAACTTTATTTCTGTCCTCCATATAGATATTCGCAGCAATTTCCGAGAGATCTGTATGTACGTTATCATTATAAATTTATTGGTAAGAGCTGTCTTTCACATATGTGTCTACATACATAATATATCGTTGAATATACATAAGTGCCCCAAAAATAGACAATTTATACCATTTGTAGGTTTAAATTTCACGTAACACTCGACATGATTTTGTATGATATTTATGATATATATGATAAGATAACCATAAAATCTCTTAGTAGTTATGAATAGATGTTATATCAAAAATTAGCAAAAGGCTTTTTTTACTGAAGCGTTCTCAGTTATTCAACTGAAGAAGGTTTATGAGACGTGGATATACATAATATAAAAGTAAATATCCAAAAAATCGCCAAAAATAGACAATTTATACCATTTGTGAGTTTAAATTTTACGAAACATTTAATATATATATGATAAGATAACCATAAAATCTATCAGTAGTTATGAATAGATGAACGTTACTGCCCGAGTATATTGAGAATAATAACAACCAATTTTTAGATCTCAATTAAATTAATCTCATTCAATTTATATTCCAGATACGTGCAATTTTTATTAGAATTTGTCAATCTACTGAAATGAGTTTATTTTTCATCTATATGTTCAATCTGTAGTACATTTATTTCTACTTCATTTTTGAGATCAAACACTTCCCCCATATTTTAGAGAAAATGAAAGTCCGGAAATCTAAGAATGATTTTATAATCCCTTTGTCAACAACGCTTGAAGCATCAAAATATAATCAAATATGGTATGTGACTCGAAAAGAAGCAAACTCAAGTTGACGTTAATCCACTGGGGATCATTCAACCCATTTCAGAGATGACTGAAGTCGACCTACATACTTCTCAAGCGTGAACAAGAGTGCCTTTCGTCAAATGAAAACCCGTCCGAAGGGCTCAATCCACATATTCAAAATAGAGTAGTTCTCCTTTCACTATTTACCTATCCGAAATTAAACGGGCACAAAATTCATTCAGCTTCTCCAGTCCCATTATCCTTGTTTGAATTTCGGAATCACAAGCATTCCAAGGTGTTTAATTCAAATAGAGCTTCCTGGATCCCTGGGGATATCTAATAGGCCGAAAAGCTGAAACATTTCTAATTCCCGTTACTCTTACACCAACGTTACTAATGTTACAGTTCTAAATCTTTTGAACTAATCCCCCGTTGAATTTATTGTAGATGACCATTGTTATTAGTTGTGCCCCCAACCCATAGTCTCAGTATTAATGTGAATTTGTATTCATTATAAGTATTGTTCTGTAGCTTGGGATAATGAAGCTGATAATATAATCATTTACGTAATCCACTCAATATGCACAAAATGTGAGTATTATATATTTTGATATTTTGTTGTATTCATAAAATATATTTTTCTTTTAGAAATAATTTAGTATATTATGCTTGTTTTTCTCTAATTAAAAAGATATATTAAATAGAAAATAAATGTTCGAATTCAGTACCGAAAACACGCCCATAGTACCTACTCATGGTAGATCACAGCTGATACAGTGTTTTGGCTTTTAGTCGGTTAAATCTTGTTGTTATCGTCAATATATTAATAAACATATCTAAAAGGTCAAACCTAAAAAGTTATCCCGCTTGCTTCGTACCATTATGTACGAATACTACACAAACAACTCCCTAAAAAATGTTTTTAAATGTTCCACAAAATGTTATACATCATGTATATTATCGAAATTGGCCTTTATAAATCGTTTATCACACATGACTACATAATAGTAGGTACCTATTATAAATAATTTTTCGCTCTAACTTTCGGATACTTTCAGTCAATTTACACGTAGAAGCCTTTGACACTGTACTATCAAAAAATTACTTCAACGTTATCACGTCACAAACAAGGCCACCCATCGTGGCGCGTTTGTAGTCAAAATTTTGAAAAGTTTTGCACAAACAGTTTCAAATTACGTTAAAAAAATGATAGTTTTTTTTTCAAGAGCCCAAATTTTAAATTTATTGAGTAGCAGTTGAGGAGAGTGATAATGAATTCAGGTAATTACCAGTGTTTGTAAATTTTAGTAAGATACCATTTATAAGTATTGAAGTACGAGTATAATATCGGTATATTATAACAGGTGCACAACTATATGTACCTATGGGGTATGTTTCTAGAACCTTAGATTCATGGGTGTCCATGGACTCATGACTGAATGTCAATAATGATAAAACACATTCAGATGCAATTCTGAACATCCAGATGAGATCGCGTCAATATTACTTTGAGTTGTACGAAGAAAAAAACAGTTAAGAAAATCAAACAAAACTTGACTTGAACACCTATATTTCACACTCAAAATATATATTTTGATTATATAACTCATGTATGAATAAGCCAACAGAATCCGTGAATTTTGCATAAATACTGCGTTTTGATAAGTGAATATACCCTTGATGACGTGGTATTATCGTTTTGGTGTTTTGCCTCGTGTCAAAATGTGAATGTTTCGCAAAATACGTCTCGTGACTCGGAAGTATAATCGATTATTTTCGATGCTCTTGTGATATAACTGATTATATAACTCATGTGTGAAAAAGCCAATTGAATCCCTGAATTTTGCATAGTTACTGCGTATTGATAAGTGAATATACCCTTGACGACGTGATATAATCGTTATGATGTTTCACCTCGTGTCAAAATGAGAATGTTTTCATAATGACGATTTTTTGAGGTTTCTGAAAAAAAATTAATAATCAAGTTTGGTGAAGTTTCATTTGATTTTTCAATATGCAACGCTTTGGTTATAAATAGTTCCGGCGGTGTTGTTTACTCATTATATAATCGTAACGAATACCAATTTGAGCAAACGAAAATAATCGTTATACTGACCTCGTCACTCAACGTATTCTCTGAAAACATCACTCGAGCTGCGCTTTCGTGATGTTTCGCAAAATACATCTCGTGACTCAGAAGTATAATCGATTATTTTCGATACGCTTGTGATATTATAACTGAATATTGAATATTCCTTTCATAAAAAATTACCGATCATCTATATCTGAAATTTTCCTCATCAGCGAGAGCCTCATATGTCTATTTCAATCTATTTTGAAAACTTGCTGTATGCCAAAAATCGAAAGTTGAAGTTCTGAGTTACTTCTATCTCGTTAACTCGAAATTTTCATGAAATATCTAAATGGACATGGAAACGATAGGCAGACAACTAACAGACGCAGTCATTCGTTCGATTTGAATTGCAAGGTACAGAGCCGCTTGTTAGTCTCTAAAATATGTGCAGTCATTTGCGCTTGAGAGAGGAGGCCCAGTCAGGTGCCGTAATCATGCCATGTTCGCCTCAATAATGATCGGTCTTGTTAGAACAAAAACGCCATTCCCTTGCCGATTCTTGCACCTCGTTGACTTCAACTGGCGATTCACTCGCGAACATATTTGGACGGACCGCGTTTTTGTCGACCACTAGAATTCACTGTTTTCTACGAGGTGTGAAAACGAAATTGAGTTAATAGAGATAAATTGCACACTTTGAGAGAACTTTATCATGTTGTTTCATTATAATAAACTAGTTGCCCGACCAAGCGTTGCTGCGACTCAATTTTATACACAACATAAAATGCCCTAGGCAAGCTACCTGGCTGAACGTTTAGGCCAGTCAATTTATATAATCAATTGATAATAATTCCAAAAGTTTTCAAAAGAGATAAAAACAAACCATGACATTTTGCAACCCCTTCCGAAGTCCGGAATATTGTTAAAATTGCAATAACATTGAAATTTGCCTTATGCTTGTGAAAAAAATTCCAAAAGTTCTGCAAACTTGGAGTAGTATTAAATATATTATTTCATATCACGTATCAAATTTGCAACCAATTCAAGGGTACGAAACATTTGTCAATTCAAAATTAACGTTTTTCTTTGGTAAACTGACCAAAAAAAAATTCCAAAAGGTCTGCAAATTTGATAGATAATTCGGAAAAGTATACCGAACAATTGTATAAATTTATAACATTTCACGTTGACCTGAACATGTTTGTTTATAATTTTTTTGATTTGTGGTAATTTTTTCGAGGAAGATAGTCTCGAAATAATTAAAAAAGTTTTGAAACTTGGTTGCAAATTTAGAAAACATCTATTCTGATGCATTTGCAACCTTGTACGCGTTCCGGGACTTTATGCAATTTGCAAAAATATGATTTTTGGATTTTTATATTATATACTGAGTACTAAAGGTTCCACCAGCAAACCAACATTAAATCTGGGATATAATATATTGATCAATAACTAAACCAAACAACATCGGAACAAACTAATTATAATCGATGGAATAAGTACTTGATGACTTCGAACGACTACATAATTGGAGAATGTGTTCGAAACAATGATACAACAAATTTAGATAATATTGAATAGTTTCCTGTTTTCTTCACGAGACAAACCGATTCAATCGACAAAATTGTTGTCTCTCAATTTGGATGTTTATTGTGCATTTGTTTTCGATAGTCTCTATGAAACAGACAACATAGTTCAATATTAGTTCTGCAACTTCGGCTGCTGGACCATTGTTGGATATCCCAGCTCTTACGGAATGCAGCATAATAATTAATGACGGTCTGCCCCAAGGATCAGTGTTGGCACCCGTACTTTTTAACATATACACTTCTGATTTACCAACCACATATTCTAAAAAGTTCATCTACGCGGATGACATCGCCCTTATTAGTCAGTCTACGGATTTCGAAACCTCTGAAAAGGCCCTCGAAGCCGACCTCAAGAGGATGGATATATACTTTGAAACATGGAGACTTAGACCCAACGCCACTAAAACTGAGACAGCTTGCTTTCACCTCAACAATAAGCAGGCGGACTATACCCCCAGTATTAGGTTTAGGGACCAGCTGTTGAGATACAACCCACATCCAAAGTACCTGGGAGTGACATTCGACCGCTCACTCACCTACAAAACTCACATAAGGAAGATAGTAGGGAAAATAAAAACTAGAAATAATATCCTCCACAAATTGACAGGAAGTGGATGGGGAGCGAGTGCCACGGTTCTTAGAACGTCGGCCCTTGCGCTCGTTTACTCAACAGCAGAGTATTGTAGTCCTACATGGCTGAATAGCGCTCACATAAGAATGATAGACACTCAGTTAAACACCACCATGCGGCTGATAACAGGGACGGTCAAGTCCACTCCCACACAATGGCTCCCAGTTCTGTCTAATATTCCCCCTCCACACCTACGAAGACACCAGGCCCTGAAGAGGGAATGGCAGAAATGCGTAAATAACCACCATCTCCCCATACACCGGGACTGCATTAATCAATTCAGACTAAAATCCCGTAAACCAACATGGAGAATCGGAGAGCAGCTGGTAAGAGACAACTTCGACATCGGAGACGCCTGGCGCTGGGAGTGGAATACATCTAACCCCGACGTAAATGGACTGATACCAGACCCAACTGAGCGACCCGATGGTTTTGACCTGCCTAGAAGATCCTGGACATCTCTCAATCGGTTGAGAACTGGCCATGGCCTGTGTAACTTCTGGAGGCATAAATGGGGGATGGCCGATAGCCCCGACTGCGACTGCGGACACCCCTCCCAGACACTGCACCATATTGCCAGTGTCCTTTGAGAAGATTCTCGGGAACCATAGGGGAGCTCCATCTGCTCATGGGAGGCGCAACTGAATGGCTGAGTGGACTGGATATCTACCCATAGTTGACTGAGACCACCTTACCACTTTCTCAATTGTGTTCTCATACATTCTATGTTTTACTTTGTTCGTTTCAGTTACTTGCTTTGTTTGTGTTATATTTAACTTGTTTATACTCTGTATGTATACCGTTTATACCGTTCTACACATGTATATATGTTTTTTAAAACAGCTGTATTCCTGCCATACGAAATAAATAAATATTAGTATGCGTTATTTCGCAATTGCTATTTAATAATTTTAGAATCATCCATGCAATAGAAGTGAACATTCACAGCCTACTGCAGCTAATCCAAAACTTGAAACTCTAGTCGAAAGTTTCATAATACCATATTTGTGGAAAACAACATAATGATTATAACCTCTCTAAATCCTAAAAACATATTTCTCTAGATTAACAATATTTTTATTAGTCAGTGAAGTATCTATCTAAGTTCAGTTAGAAGAGAGTTATACGAAACGAAAAAAAATGAAGGCTCCTCGTTTTCATAATCCCACGATATATTTCAAGGGGTCGACAAGGTATAAGGTATCAAACATTAGATTGAAATGGGGCGCCAACTTTGACCTCGATCGCCTGATCTGGGTTTCAATCCCCAATGTTCTACTTATCCCTTTCATTCATCCGGGTTATGCCTGCATTCTGGAATGAAGTTACAAGTTAAATTAACCAGTTCTCCGGCCCTATACGTATTATCCGTTTTTGTGAGGTTTTAATAGGTTTTTGCAGATAACGTGAAGTGTTTTTTTTTGCGTCCGCTCAATTTATTTTTTCCGTTGAATGGATTCTGGAAGTTTTTCGATTTCATTTGATACCTGGATATATTTATCGGCATCCCATTTAATATCCTAGGGGAATGTTGACATAAGTAGTCACAGGAAGAATTATTTAGTGAAAGTACCTACCTCAAGATTGGAGTACTAAACTTTACAGCAATTATGTTACTTTCATTTTTGGAAAAGTGAAGTTCGTGTTCCTATATTTGTGATGAAAGGATAATAGTAGATTGTGCTCTCTTAATGAATGGATTTAAAACACTCTCAATAATTTAGTCACATCGTTTTTATATTCAAGCAAAAAAAGCTTGATTAGAGTTCTGAGATATAAGAAGATGACTGTGAATTTTAAATTTGAGGATATTTTTTCAAGTAATATAGTGCACCTAAACTACTCTTCATGAAGTGAACAATAAAAATTCTTCAATAATTGATAAAATTATCAAACAACTTTCCAAAGGAGCTGGTTATATTTATTCCGTGACACGAATTCTAAATTCACAATCCAACGGTGTATTATAGAAAACGTCAAGTCACCCGACTCAAAATCTGCAGCTGTTTCGATCTTATTAGATCTCTTCAGTGCAGCTTATTTGACTCGGAGTTAATTAACAAATTTCTAATTGTTCCCTAATACGAATCGTGGTCTGGACTACTCTCTGCGTAGCAACCCAGAGCGTCCTCCACCAAAGATATTGGAAACAACAATTCACCGATTAGATCGAAAATTCAGAATCCCGTCGCGAGAATACATACTTCCTGACATGAAATGTCTACTCTGTAACATACGCCACGTATGTGCTAACATAGTGTTTTTAAAAACTCTGGACAAACTGACAAAAATATTATAAGTAAATACTTGCTGCGATTTTCGCAATATTCAAAACCAAACCATGATTTGATTTTGAAACACTTTGTTTAAAATTGTCATTTTGAAGAAATTTGTACTCGCATTCAATTTATGTAGGTAGGGGAGACCGGGGCTAGTTGTTACAGGGGCAGGTTGTTACAACCGATTTTTTCGGGCGTTACCGGTATTCTCTGAATGTATATCAGTCGCCAGGAAGATAGTTTATCATCAGTTGTTATATTGCTGTCCTGAGTTTGGTATTGTGATAGTTGGAGCCAAATTTATGATTTTGTCGTGTTTTTGTAAGATTTCAATTTCTCAGGTAAGTTTGTTTATCTTCATTATTAAATGTAGCAATTTTATAAAATTTGGTAGATGTAATCAACAGAGTATAAGCTTTCATTGTATGTATAATTCAGTTATATAGTTTTAACAGTAAAAGATTTTTCAATGAATTTGTAAAAACATGTGCCTCGGGGTAAGTTGATACAACGTACATGGGGCAGGTTGTTACGATGTAACAACTTACCCCATTCAACTTTTTCAGGCGTTATGCAGGTAGGTTTCTTTGGTTTTAGCCCTAAGAAAAATAGTTTATAACTAATATATGAATTAAAATCATTGTATTGGTATTGTTTCATGGTATTGTTTTTGATTTCAGCGTTAATATGAGAAACTACAAAAGAAAAACACAACGAGGAAACATTCCCCAGGATGTGTATGTAATACTGGAAGATAGCAGCGATGTACAACCAATCGTTTATTTTAGTCCGCCCACTCCTAAAGCCGCAGAGAGAAAAAATATAAAAAAAGGAGGACGTAAGCAAAGAAAAACAACAATTTGGACAGACACACCAAACAATAAGGAACTTGAGCTTGAGGAAGAACAGCGAAGAACTAAAAAATCAAGGAAGGATGCACAACAAGCAAGAAAAGATATATTTCAAAAAACTAGGACACTGGTTAAATAAAAAAAAGGTTGCTCTCCAAGATAGGTCATGAAAGCGACTCCGAAAACGAGGAAACGTTCTGTTCATTTTGTGGAGAATCGTTCGAAAATTCTCGACCAAAAGAACAATGGGTACAGTCTACTAGGTGTATTAACTGGGCTCACTCAGATTGTACTGACGGTAGTCCATTTTTCGTCTGCATCAATTTTAATTCAAATGGCGAACTGGCCTGAAGGTATATAATCCATGTATTAAGTGTAAAGTATTGTGTATCAATTTACCCCAACTTAGTAACAATTTACCCAACAAGTTGTTACATCGTGCAATATGCCAAAAAACAATTATTTTTTAGGTTTCAATTTTATATTAGAATTAATTGTTCCATTCATAATAAACACAAAACTGTAACGAATAAAGGGCTACAAAAATTATATCTGTTACTTTTTTCATTTAGTAGTAGGACAAGTTCAAATCAAGATTGTAACAACTAGCCCCGGTCTCCCCTACTAACGTAGTAACAAAGTGCGACTATTTATATTATTGTAGTTTTGATTATTATTATTATTTAAATACACATATTGAATAGAAAATTCTTTTTTTATAATTGATCTGTAGGTCCATTATCCTCGAACGCAGATTTCAAAATTTTATAGTATTTTTATTGAAAGTTAGATTTTTGATTCGCCGAATCACGACGCATAATATAACCGGAAATTATTTCAGTTCCTGTTTTATTATTGTTAAAAACAATGTTGATTGATCAGTTGATAAAAAAAACTTTCTGTCTAGCCAAAAAATACCAAAGAAATTCCTGAAATAATTTATTCTGTTTTCAGCTTTGATGTCATCACATGCAGAGGCTTTTGATTCATTTGCAATATGATAGCTGCCCCTAAACATAATTAGGTCATCCGGTGACAGGCTGCCATGAATAAATGACAAGGTGAGTTTTGAGTACTGAAATATATTAGAATTACATTTAATTCGCCAGAAACATATTGTTGTATTCTTGGACCCCAACACGAAAGCTTAAGAGAGACCTAAATTCCACGAAAGGCCATTAACATAATCAAAAATTGATCTCGTATCAGTATTTTCGCTAGTAACGGAACTTTAGCTAAATTAGGCGTTATTTCTCAGGAACGAAGAAGAGCATTAGTGAGATTAAATGACTGGGTAATACGCGATTTAAACGGCAATCCATATGAAGCGTTGCAGAAATTCTCACGTCTATTTATAACATCATAATCCTGAATAACATTACTCTAAATGGGATGTGATTCGGTATCATTTGAAAATTACACACCACAGACTTCGAAAGTCTGTTGTGTGTTATTGATAGAATGAGTCCCAAAGTCCTCGAAAAAGGCCTTTTAATGTCGAAGCGTTGAAATAAATGATAGAAAGCAACCACGAATAAATTTTCAGTTTTAAACTAAGCCAAAAATTCGTGACGCCTACAGAACACAAGAATAAAATACGAAAAATTAAAATTAAGCAGAATAATTACCTATTAGAGCTAGGTACATGAGACTTGACGCCAGCGACATTCTCATCCATCCTTTAGAGATGAATGTTAGAAAAGTTTTCTATCTAGCATGGAGCTTGGTGCCTGATGTATTCCATGAGATGGCGCGTGAAATATTTACAAGTCATTACTGTTAACGTTCGGAATAAGGTACGAGTGGAATGATCTAGATCAGAGGTTCCCAAACTTTTTTTTCTCATAGACCACTTTGAAAATTTTGCTGGTTCCTGCAGCAACATTTCTACCATATTCCCAAAACTCGACAAAAAATGTGGAGATTGGATCTAACTATGGAAATTTGCGTCAGGGCTGAGTTCCAACTACGAATTAACAGTTTCCGAAAAAAAAGAGAAATTTTATTGATTAATTAGTTAATTGATTGTGCTGTGAGCAGATGTCAAAAAAGCAAAGTCCAATCCAAAAAGTGATTCCATCTAACTTCACTTTTTTGACATCTACTCAAAGTACAAGAAACCAATCAATTCTCCCTTATCTTATTTAGAAAATTATCAAACTGATTTCGAAGTCATCATGCAGGGCAATTAAAGGTTGAACATATGTCTGAATATTCTCATCAAGGCATTCTATCTGTGACAAAGTACTCACTTTTTCCGACACTGGCAAACACAATCATCGATTCGCTTTACTTTTCTTTTCAAATTTCAGGAAAGAAATGAGTAACGTTTATCCTTGGCATTCATATGCCAAGGAATATTGGTAAAGAATCAAACAAGTTTATGCAAGATTGCAAACACACACCACAAGTCGTATTTCTTCCCTTTGCAAGTCTGAACAAAAGTTGGGGACGACGGGGAGCGATGCTTTGCAAGTGTCGACACGATGTACTGAATATGGAATAAGCAAGTTTTTACAAGTAACAGTCGCTGAACTACTTAAAATTTTATCTGCCTTCATTGATAAGTGAAGTCAAGCCAACATTTTTTATTTCTTCAATATCGAAACCAGATAAATTTTCGTGGACCCCCGCTTACAAATTGTGAACCCCCATATTTTTGTTACGCCAACGTAGACCCCCATAGAGTCTCCCGTGGACCCCTGGGGGTCCACCTGCACCACTTTGGGAATCAATGATCTAGATAGTTACTATATTCAGTAGATGGACTATACTGAGGACGATACAATATGCCCAACGTTTCTATCGATAACATATCGATGTTTTTCATATCCGTCTCTTGAGGATGAATGGGAATGTCGATGGCGTCTAGACTCATGAAGCTAGCTGCATGTAGATTTATTTAACTAAACGAATTGATGTCCTAGCATTTCATTTATGTATATATGAATATGTATGTACATTAATAAAACAGCCAAAGTATGAATTTATTTTCATGATAGCTTTTTTGTAATGTATTTCACAGATTAATACAAAACAAAGTTGTAGACACCTGGATTTTAATGTGATTTTTATTCCCGTTACAGATTTCATTAAACAAACTATACGTGTAGGACCTGTAAATTGTTTTCCTTGTGGCGACTTCACATTTCAATGACTTGATCGGTGCAGAGGTGCAAAACAACGTGAATATTTCATAGGCAGGAAAGATAGCCACTTAAACAATCTAGAATAACTGGAAGGAAGAAATCTGATAAAGCACCCTCATTTTCTGTGAACCGGTTAGTTTCCACTTCTCGTTCAGATGCTTCTCTTCGTTAATGGAGGCGCGAAACACGGTCGGGCCCTAACGGCCTCTGAATTTTTAAATAAACAGATTCCTCCCTACTTTGCGAAATTAGTCCTCCGGGAGCAGTTTTCTTGATTTGGATAAAATGCGCAATATAACGAGAATGCACCAATTTGTTTACATCTCATTAAAACCCGGAGGAATCGGTTCTTTCATCTGAGGTGCAATTTCTTATTGAATAGAATCTCTCTCGTTTACTGAATTCGATTTGGCAGCTTGGTGTTTTTCCTGTGAGACAATTTTATTATTTATCTTCTTGGAAAACGACTCAAAAAAAATTATATTTATATATATATATATATATATATATATATATATATATATATATATATATATATATATATATATATATATATATATATATATATATAATTATTCATTCGAATTGTTGTTGCCTGTGAACTATTTCCAATTTCTTGATAATTATTAGCAATAACAGGCTTGTTGAATCTCAAAAAACTTGATTTTATTAAAAAGTTAATATTATAACAAAGAACGGCCACAGCCGAAAAATGTTAGTGAAACATAGTAGTCTTTTTTAACTATTCAAATTTTTTCAAATCAATAAATGTCAAAGAAATTTCAATTTTTTCAAAAGTTTTGATAAAGCCACGAATGTCGTGGCGAAAAGTCAACTTTTTAATAAAATCAAGTTTTTTGAGATTCAACAAGCCTGTTATTGCTAATAATTATCAAGAAATTATATATATATATATATATATATATATATATATATATATATATATATAAATATTTATATATATAATATATATATATATATATAAATATATATATATATATATATATATATATATATATATATATATATATATATATATATATATATATCTGAGATTGAATTCTCGCACATCACTTGGTGAAACATCATAAAGAATAAAGTATAAACTTTAAAATAAAAACACTTGGCTTATGTTTCACAATATAAAAAATCTTTAGATACTGTACTTAGCAGTAATAAAAAGTCGACATGTTTCGAGCTATGAACTCATTATCAAGACTGACTACAGGAGAGTATTGCATCGTAATTTATAAAACAGACAAAAGCAAAGGTGATACCTGAAAATCAATTTGTTCGTTTACAAGGGGTAATTGACTATTATAGGCGGAACTTATTTCGATAAT
The DNA here is from genome assembly GCA_030704885.1 of Cynegetis impunctata. NCBI lineage: Eukaryota > Metazoa > Arthropoda > Insecta > Coleoptera > Coccinellidae > Cynegetis > Cynegetis impunctata. Next base: position 76,420 of record JARQZK010001469.1, on the reverse strand, counting down.
TTCGAGAAGGTCAAGACGTTTACCCTTGTTACCTGAAGGTAACAATTTGGTTTTGTTGAAATCCAGGAAGTGATTGAATTTTATACAATGTTCAGAGAAGCCAGTGGTATTTTTGTTTTGTAAAATTGACTTTTTATGTTCTTCAACACGAATATTTATATTCCTTCCTGTCTGTCCAATATAGAAAGCAGGACATTCGTCAACTCAATTCATTAACTCAAGAAGTTAAAAATATTGTTAAGCGATATCTAGAGATGAACCCAAATTTAACAACGCAAGCAGTCAACGAAACAATGTCTGCCTTAAACTTATGTTTGAAACAGAGTTATTTCAAATTTAATAATATAATATACAAACAAGAAGACGGATTGCCCATGGGATCACCGTTATCGCCTTTGTTGAGTGAAATTTTCATGAATAACTTAGAAGAAAAAATTTTCAATAATGATAATAATTTAATTACTAACGTTTTATTATGGAGACGTTATGTAGATGATATTTTTTGTATTTGGACCGGTACAGATAGGCAGTTAGATAATTTCCTTAAATATATAAATACTTTCTACAACTCGATTCAATTAACAAAAGAAGTAGAAAACGAAAACGGTACCTTGAATTTCTTAGACGTTCAGATTGCTAGGAATTTGAATTCTCTTACTTTCAACATTTATAGAAAACCAACCTTCACAGATACTTTAATTCACAGCGACAGTAACCAACACATTAAAATAAAACTCAGTGCTTTTCATTCGTTCATACATAGGTTATTCACGATTCCATTATCGGAAACAAATTTTCAAACTGAAGTTAATACAATTAAATTATTAGCCATCAATAACGGTTACAATGAAAGTCTTATCGACAAGCTCATTGGGAAAAAACGAAGAAAGTATCTGTTGCATTCAATATACCCCACGCAAACTATTAATGAAGAACAAAAATACTTCCCAATAAATTATGTGCCTAATTTGAGTAGCAAAATTTGTAACAGACTATCGAAAAATAACGTTAAAACAATTTGTACAAATAAAAGAAACTTGAAGTCATTCTTGGTCAATAATAAAGAAAAATCTAACATCGGAGAAAACAGTGGTATTTACAAAATATTTTGCGACGAATGTCCTGCTTTCTATATTGGACAGACAGGAAGGAATATAAATATTCGTGTTGAAGAACATAAAAAGTCAATTTTACAAAACAAAAATACCACTGGCTTCTCTGAACATTGTATAAAATTCAATCACTTCCTGGATTTCAACAAAACCAAATTGTTACATTCAGGTAACAAGGGTAAACGTCTTGACCTTCTCGAAATTATCGAAATAAGTTCCGCCCATAATAGGTCAATTACCCCTTGTAAACGAACAAATTGATTTTCAGGTATCACCTTTGCTTTTGTCTGTTTTATAAATTACGATGCAATACTCTCCTGTAGTCAGTCTTGATAATGAGTTCATAGCTCGAAACATGTCGACTTTTTATTACTGCTAAGTACAGTATCTAAAGATTTTTTATATTGTGAAACATAAGCCAAGTGTTTTTATTTTAAAGTTTATACTTTATTCATTATATATATATATATATAAAGATAAATAAATATATATATAAAAATATATATATATATATATAGGCAAGGGCGCACCCAGGATTGAGTTTCGGGGGGGCTGAATCAAAATTTACCTCCTTAAATTTAAATAGAAACCGCATATCCCGTATCCTGTAAATCATAATAGATCTTATGGTTAACCGATAGTGACCAGTAGGCTCATTTTATAGTAGTAGATGAGCTCATTTCACAATTATTATCTTAGTAATCTCAATTCTTTTGTTACTACAATAAATCTCGGGGGGGGCTGCAGCCCCATGGCTCCCCCCCCTGGGTGCGCCACTGTATATATATATATATATGTATATATATATATATATATATATATATATATATATATATATATTTATTTGGGTTTCTTGTTCTTGAGTTTTTAGTGCTTATTGAAATATAGATGAAAGCATTTGTTATTAAAAATTTTTTGTTTACTTCTTAGACATACACGTGTTTCGGTCTGGTTTGACCTTTTTCAATGTCTTCAACTTTGTACTACAAATTAATATAAACATTACAGCTCCATTGCTTAAAAGATAATAGATTCTTACCTATCTTATATATAATTATGTTGTTTAATATTATATTCCAGATTTATTGACCGAACAGGTTATCTTATTTATTATGATTTTGGTGTTCTGTGATCATGTCTTTTTCATCTGTTATGAATTCAGGTCTTTGTTCTCTTGCTTGTCTGTAGTTATGAGTGGTATGTGTTAGGTTCGATAGGTGGCGTTCCCGTTGTATGATATTCTTGTAAACTTTAGCTAAATTGTTCGTGTCTGTTTTGTCGTTTATCGCATTGTCATGTGTTTGGATATTTATCATCTCTAGGATTATTCTTTTTTTATAGTTCTTTTTTCTTTCCAGTATTTGGTAGTTTTCAAAGTCAAATTCGTGGTTTAATTCTTGTTCATGTTTTTTACAACTGCGTTGAAAAAACCTATGCGATAATGTCTCGGACGAAACATGGAAGTTATGTTAATGTGCCATAACGCCATCTGCCATTTATCTCATGTATATCAGTTGAAGGATTAAGAATAGTATCAAAATGATGAAACCGATTTAACTGGTTGGCAGATTGGTAGTTCATCTGGAACAATGGGAATTCCCACTACAGGGTTCGAAATAATTCATCGGCATTGCGTCAAAATCCAGAAACTAAGTCACTGGATCAGTAGGAACGCATATATGCCAACACATCTAAACTACTTCGCATATATATCTCAGACACAGTTCACTTCGACTGGTATGCAAATAATATCCCCATAGAGGGTCTGAGTGCAAACCGCCTTAATTGGTACATTGGCTTAACAACATAATAATTCTATTTTGTGCAAACACGTCAAACTCAGGTGTCCCCTAATTGGAAGTTGGTATGCAGATAATTGACTTTAATAATTAATAACCTGAGAATATGCATAACTTAGTATCCCATCGTAGTTTCGCCCAACATTTATTATGCCACTGCAATTGTCAGAAGGAAATCGGGCCGAATAATTGGCGGCATTAAATTGGGCAATATCTGGGGAATAGATTATGGAAATTGTTCCGGAATTCGACGGGACGTAACATCAACTGCTTGATTAGGACCAATTAGACCTAAATGATACTTTGTTGTGGTGAATAATACATTAAGTGAATACTTCACACTTCGCGGATACAATTCGAGAGAATAAAGTATAAACTTTAAAATAAAACACACGTGGCTTATGTTTCACTATAAAAATATTTATATACTGTATTTAGCAGTAAAGGATAGTCGACATGTTTCGAGTTATGAATTCATTATCAAGACTGATTACAGGAGAGTATTACATCTTATTTTATAAAACAGACAAAAGCAAAGGTGATACCTGAAAATCAATTTGTTCGTTTACAAGGGGTAATTGACTATTATGGGCGGAACTTATTTCAAGAATGTCAAGGCGCTTTCCTTTGTTACTGAATGCAACAATTGGGTTTTGTTGAAATCCAGGAAATGATTAAATTTTATACAATGTTCGGAGAAGCCGGTGGTTTTTTGATTTTCTAAAATTGACTTTTTATGTTCTTCTACACGAATGTTTATATTCCTTTCTGTTTGTACAATATAGAAAGCAGGACATTCGTCGCAAAATATTTTGCAAACACCACTGTTTTCTCCGATGTTCGATTTTTCTTTATTATTGACCAAGAATGACTTCAAGTTTATTTTATTCGTACAAATGGTTTTAACGTTATTTTTCGATAGTCTGTTACAAATTTTCCTACTCAAATTCGGCACATAATTTATTGGGAAGTATTTTTGTTCTTCATTAATAGTTTGCGTGGGGTATATAGAATGCAACAGATTCTTTATTCGTTTTTTTCCAATGAGCTTATCGATAAGACTTTCATTGTAACCGTTATTGGTGGGTAATGATTTAATTGTATTAACTTCGGTTTGAAAATTTGTTTCCGATAATAGAATAGTAAACAACCTATGTATGAACGAATGAAAAGCACTGAGTTTCATTTTAATGTGTTTGGTTACTGTCGCTGTGAATTAAAGTATCTTTAAAGGTGGGCTTTCTATAAATTTTGAAAGTAAGAGAATTCAAATTCCTAGCAATCTGAACGTCTAAGAAATTCAAGGTACCGTTTTCGTTTTCTACTCCTTTTGTAAATTGAATCGAGTTGTAGAAAGTATTCATTAATCTAAGAAAATTCTCTAACTACCTATCTGCACCGGTCCAAATACAAAAAATATCATTTACATAACGCCTCCATAATGAAACGTTAGTAATTAAATTATTATCAGAATAGAAAATTTTTTCTTCTATGTTATTCATGAAAATTTCACTCAACAAAGGCGATAACGGTGATCCCATGGGCAATCTGCCTTCTTGTTTGTATAATATATTATTAAATTTGAAATAACTCTGTTTCAAACATAAGTTCAAGGCAGACATTGTTTCGTTGACTGCCTGAGTTGTTAAATTTGAGTTTATCTCTAGATATCGCTTAACAATATTTTTAACTTCTCGAGTTGGCGTGGAAGAAAATAAGTTGATAACGTCAAATGAAATTAATTTAGCATTTAAAGGAATTTTGATAGTCTCAAGATGATCAACTAACAGAATAGAATTTTCAATTCTATACTCCGGATTGAATTGAATTAAGGTGGGTAATTTCTTATTCAAGTACTCACATAATCTATACGCAGGAGCGTTAATATAAGATACTATTGGACGCATGGGGCAATCAAATTTATGTATTTTTGGTAAAGTATATGAAACCGGGGTGCATGACTTCATAGAAGTTAAGAAAAAGGGGTTAATCCGCCCATTATTGTAAATTACCCCTTGTAAACGAACAAATTGATTTTCAGGTATCACCTTTGCTTTTGTCTGTTTTATAAAAGAAGATGTAATACTCTCCTGTAGTCAGTCTTGGTTATGAGTTCATAACTCGAAACATGTCGACTATTCTTTACTGATAAATACAGTATCTGAATATTTTTATAGTGAAACATAAGCCAAGTGTGTTTTATTTTAAAGTTTATACTTTATTCTTTATGATGTTTCACCAAGTGATGTGCTACAATTCAATCTCAATTCGAGAGAATTTACTCAAACTGTTCTTTTCTCCACTCCCGTTTGTCAAATACACTTTTAAACAATTATAAAAACACGGGAGCAGCAATGCTCTGTCGTATTTTTCGCTAAGTGAGTAGCATCAAGATGCAATACGCTGTGATAGCAAACCGACACTAAAAGAAGAAAATGATTTATTTTATTGTGAAAAAAATTTAGCCGAAGTGCATCATATTGAAAGTAGCAGATCGAAATGCGATTCAAATGGAATAAAGTTTGCAAGGCTGAGGAAGATAGTTCTAACGTCAATTGATCTTACCTCAATACCAACTCAATCCACGTTCCAAATGTGTACCCTCTAACTCTATTTGCAGAAGCTGCGGAGATGAGAAAATTTTCAACAATCATTGAAAAACAAGGAACCATTTCTTAAAATGACGGTATAGAAGAAAAAAATTATCATACAAAAAGAGATTTCCCAAACATGAACCCAATACGTGCTAATATTCAACACTCAATATTTTGATGGTTTGGGGTAAAAAATCTTTTAAAAACCGATTTTTTCGCTCCATGCAACTTTAAAAAAAAGCAAGTTTACAATTCATTTCACATTTGTACCAGAAACTGACTGAATTAATTTTGATTAAGGAGCGCAAACCCAAACTCAATCTCTCTAAGATCAAACAAAATTATTTTATGGAAGTTATTTATCAATAACAAATAAAGTTCGAAAAAATGTATTATCTGAAGCTATTAGAAAGTGAATAACTATAAGAATATTTTGCTGATAATGAAGATGAATGAACATTTTTCCAAGCTTACGATTAGTGCTAGGTTAGATTCTTATTAAAACAATGGTTTACAAAAACAATTTATACATTGATTAAATAAAATATGCATGACGCACTTTTCGGTGAAACTTCACCTTCTTCAGATGCCAAATGCAAACTAATTATATTCTTCCGTTATATGTAGGGTTGCCATCACCTAAATTGCCGATGCTGGACAAAAATTTCAAAAACCCCGGACATTTCTGTGGGGAATATATAAAATAAAACGTCGTTTATATTTTAATTTTTTCATTTATTTAAACTTTAAACCGCTTGTTTGCCATATAAACAGAACAACAAAAAACAAATAAAATTCTATTATACACAGTTTACAGTTTCCTCTTTTATTTTTGGTATCATCAAATGAAAAACAACTTATGACGATAATTTTTGTTAGATCAAAAATCAAATAGACTAGATTCTACATTGTAATAGCAAATTATAGGATAGGTCATCTAGTTCGGTTAGATAGTTAGGTACCCAAAAGTCTAAATTATTTATTAACTATAAATCAAAAGTAAGTAATAAGTTTTAATTTTAACGAGATCAAGTTCTTTTGACTAATTCAACTAAACTTGGAATTTTTCAGACTTGCCAATTTTTTCCAAAATGTCTTTATTTTTCATCATGAATTAGTAAAAGCCGGAGCAACTCAAGTCTTTAAAATTAGAATTTATTTTGATCAGAGAAGAAAGCGTATGTGTATTTAACAAGTTTCTCTCCTTCCTTTATTACTGCGACCCTAGCGAAAAAACTCACTCTACATTCGCATTATGAGCTGGTATACAAAAATATTACTATGCAATTCTGAGCAGTTTAGAATATAGATGTTTCGAAAAAATTCGGCCACAACTGGTATGCAATTAATAGCTCATCTCCGTCACTGACACTCAAGCTTGACACACCCGGACACAAAATTTGTCCGGGTTTTACCCGGACATATTTTGAAAGCCCCGTCCGGACGACCCCCGGACGCCTCCTAAACTAGGACAAATCCGGAAAAACCCGGACGGATGGCAACCCTAGATATGGAATACAAAAATAAAAATAAGAAACCATTCTAAACTGCCAGTCAGGTAGTTCCGTAATTTTGAGAAGATTCAAAAGGTGGCTTGTAGTATGATCAATTTGGCTATTCAATAGGAGACCCGAATGTCTGCATAATGTGAATCCGACTTTTGATTAACAAAGATACGTTTGTGTTCTGAAGTTCTGGTCTGAAAGTTTTACCAATGTATCAAAATCGCCATAATTAATTCTATTAACTCCTGATTTACCGCACCGGAACGTGCGCCATGCGTATTTTATTTAATGAATGCGTATATTGTTTTTATAAACCACTGTTTTAATATGTTTATTATTTAACATCACGTATCGGCCCAATCGATCCATAATAGGTTAGATTCTTTTTTAGTTCAGTGTTTAACATAGTAAATACCATAACTTGAAAGGGATGTATTTGATTAAAAAGTGTTATGCCAAATACAATCTCTCAAGATGAAACAAACTCATTAGGTATATAAAAGTTTGTCAATGACAAATGTAGTTAAAAAGTTCAAAAACTGCACAAACTGCAGTAATTCTCATTAAAAACTGAATTGTTCCAGGAATGCTCTTCTGCTAATGAAGAAAAATAAACATTTGCCCAAGAAAACACTTTGTGTTGTGAAAACTTCTAGTAATTCTCTTCCTTGACTTCAGAAACTTCTGAAATGAAAGTTGAAAGGAAAAAAACCTATCGACTCTTATACACTCAATTACTCTACTTTCACCTCGTTCTGTAATCCCTAGCCCAATAAACGTCCTCAGTTATAACAATAATAAACTTTTAACCCTATATTAGAGAAGTTCTCGAATCCTGTTTGAAGCTGAAAGCAAAGTTAACATAAACAAATTTTCCGATTTTATTTGGCTTTCATCTACTCAAGCTAAACATGAGAATACCCCGAACGGCCCAATTACATTCCACTGCAGTCCAATTAATATAAACTGCTCAAAAATAAGAAATGTGTGATAATTTGCGAACGTGCCTTTGAGGTACAATTTCTTAGAAAATAACTAAATAATATGATTCCTGAAATTGGATTTCCTAGCTGTTCAAATTGACTGATAAATTGGGAGAAAATTTTCGTGCATAATAAATTAGAAATTCCAACTTTAATTTTATATTTTCGTACATCAATGCGATGATATGCAAAAAAATTACAGCAAAATCCATCAGAAACCGATAGGTATCTCACATCAGGTCAAATGAAATTTACAATCGCCGAAATCTTGTGTCTCTTCACAACCATAGGTGGCCATCATACATGCGAATCTTCCATGACATTAAAGCTATTCTTAGGAACTATGATATGGTTGTGAGGATTCGATGTCGTTGCCTACTTGGTCGATGGACGCTAATGAAGAGCTCGTTGAAGAGTTTCCATCGTGTGTGGCATGGGTGTCGAATTTTCTAATAGTCTCCATTGAAGGATGCATGGGAATTCTATGTTGTCGAGGCCCATGAAACTATTTTATATGTGCGACATATATGTTTCGAGGTATTCTCAATGGCGTCTACAGAATGCCGAATTAATTGTTAAAATAATTGGAATAAAAGAAATGACTTTTGATTGATATTGACACGTTTGAAAAAAGTGTTGTTTATAAATTGAGTTATGCTGCTTTGTATGCATTTCATATTGGTGAAGCACGTAGAGATATTAATATCAAAATTATGATCATTTAGAACATGCAGAAACTATTTTTCACAAGAAAAGCAGCGGAGGCAAATCAGACCATTCCATATTGAATAAAGATTTCATTTTTCACTTGTATATTATTTGTTGATTTTACCTTAGATACGGTTGCTATAAACATACTCATTATGCCCTAGGGCGTTATGAGCGGGCATTATGGATTATAACGCCCGCTCATTGTACGACGAGAAATGAAGCGACTTCCATTGACTTCATAATCCTTGTCGTATACTACTCTGGATCTCTCCGGCAATGAATTATTCGCAGCTTTGGCTGCATTTTCTATGATATTATTGGGTAAATTCTTTTTCATTTCCATTACTTCTATAAGACTACACAAAGAAAGCAGCAATGACATTCACTAAATATGATGACAAAAATATTTACAAACGTCAAAATATCAACAAATGACATGCCTACTATGAGAAGGAAAATGGAAAGTATATGAGCAATGAACCGATTTTAAAATCGATTTTTCATTACAATAAAATAATTTTTTCGTGAAAAATAAAATCTTGTATGAACCACGTGCGTTACTAGATAATAATAATATAATAATAATACATCTTTATTTAGCAGAATAAGCTATTGCATAACAAATAGATTCAAATTACATTGCAAATCTTCGAAAAAAGACAAGTACAAATATTAACTGAAACAGAAAATAACTTGACTTGAAGTGTTCCACAGTAGGAGAAGCCTTGATACTCGAAGGTAAGCTATTGTATAACCTTAAGCCTTCAACAAACAATGACTTCTCCATTGCTGTTGAATGAAATCTCTCAATCTGATAATTATCTTTAGTCCTTAGATTATAATCCATGTTCCAAGATCTTTTATTCAAACATTTGTTAAAATATAATGGAGCTTGATTGTTGGCAATTTTATAAATCAACAGTAAACCCGCCACACGTATAAGCTGTGATATATTTAAAAAATTTAATGACTTCAACATACTGTCAATTGAGGTATATCTGTTACATCGCAATAATATTCTCATTGCCTTATTCTGAAGAACCTGTAGTCTACAGATATCTTCATTGGAACAAGACATCAAAAGAGATAGACAGTAGTTGAAATGTGGATAGATAGTAGCATTGTACACTAATTTTCTGCACCACAGTGAAAGATTTTTACTGACTCTCGACAAATATCCTACTTTTTTTCCTATTTTCTTACACAAAAAATCAATATGTTTCTGAAATCTGAACTGAGGATCAAATATAACACCTAAATATTTTATTTCATCAACGATCCTAACGCCCGATGGGCGTTAGGATCTATATAACGTATTCACTTGGTATTATAAATTTTAATAAACCGGAAATAACAGAGGAATATTTGGACAACTTTGGAAATCAAGGCAAATTTCAGGTAACTACCTACCACCAATGATGGAACTAATTTAAAAATTTTCAAAACAATTATATGACAGATAAGTAGTACTTTCAAACATAAATGTCGTCGTAATACTCTTAATAAAAGAATAATGCCGTGAAATAGAACCTAAGAAAAATAAATTTAGCTTAATATAAGCCAAGAGATTGTAATACATTGAGTTAATATAATAATTCAGTGAAATATACTGTAGTCAGAAGATATAAAAAAATTCAATAAAATATTGAACTTGAAATTCTTAGTTAGAACAACTTATAATCAATACGAAGCAACACTGGGTGCACATTAAACGAAATTCTCAAAGATCATTTCCTTCCAACAAAGAGCAATTCTTCCTGAAGTACATCTAGCTATATTCCAAATGGAATGTTCAATAGCGTCCACATAAATCGGCAAACGTCCTAAAATATTACCCGAACAAAGGAAACTGTTTAGCGAGCGACAGAAGTGAATTAAACCGGTCCATTGTTATCTGTTGTGTAATGCGAATATCTATACCACTTCCGTAACCCCAGCGGCCACCAGAAGTAGTTACTCACCAGATATCATGGCCATTTTGAAGCGCTTCACTGTGCTGCCCACGAAATATATCGGCAGGAAGTTCAACCCGTACTTCCAACAGCAACCCTGCTTTTAATAGCATACACCCAGGCAGCCCAATCTTTTCAACATTCAGGAAAAATAGACCACTCAAAAATCACAGGCACGCCCTGACCACTGACGGTTCCTTTTTTCATCGATTTAGATAACAATTTCAATAAACATATCGTGCAAGAAAAAAATTGCCACATTTAGATAATCTTGTTTATTTGAATAATAAAATAAATAGCATTAGCCAAATAAAGAAATAAATATACAGAAAATGAATCAACTCTGTGGTAGTTCGTAATTAATAAAAACGCGTGAGCCGCAGATTTCCGCCACGAAGGTCGTATTTTCTACGAGAGGTGCATCGCGTCGATAGACGCGATGAAAAACGCGAGAAAAACGGTTTGAATTATGGTTTAAAAATCCACGCAAAGTGCATCTATACTCTTAGCGAGGCAGGTCGAGATGACATTCGAACGGAATAAACTACGCGAAGAGCAGTGCGGTTGACGAAAAAAGTTGGAAACCACAAAGAATTGTATTTCAACATGACCTCAACAGAAGTACCAAACTTCAACCCTACATCAATATGCTGTGCATCAAAGTAGCTGTGGAGCAAATTTTCAAAAATCATGAAAAACCAAGAAATATCTACGTACGGCGGTTGAAAAAATTTACCGAAATGATTTCAAATCAAGCCAAGATACCAAAATTCAACTAATTTGATTTGAGGGGAGCCACTAGAGATGATAATATGTACCCCTGAAATAGGTATATATGAAAACAAGGAATAGATACGTGATAATGGCGACGGTTGTAGAAATTTATCCAAATGACAGTTTTGTTCTGCCTCATTAACAATCCCAGATACCAAATTTCAGCTCATTTGGTATCATTAATATATTATGTTGAATAGTCAGCATTCAGCATATTCATATTAATCAAAATCATATTATTTTATGCACCTACCTTCCTTTCAACCTACATTATATAATGGTATTTACATTTACTGCATTTCCTTCATTTCAAGATTAGTGGCAAATCTGCGGAGGCTTAAAAAGGCCTGCCACAAAAAAGCAAACAACGGTGCGAATACTGCCAATGAATACTTCATTGCAATAGAAAAGCAAAACACATGTAAATAGCAACACCGATAGAGCCTGAGTCTCATACAATGTCCACCAATCACAACTATAGAATTTCGGGTAAAATCGAGTGAATTCGTTGGAAAGCATTAATTTAATCGTAGTGTGATCGTAGTGACTAATGGACGAAAACAGCTTGTTTACTTATATTGCTCGCGTATTGCTTTAAAATGAGTTTGGTTACAGAAGTTAATTTCAAAAATTTCAATGGTGACTTAGGAATATTTGTTATCCCATAACTTTAGTGCACTAAGTTATGAGGATAAAGTTTTGATAAAAACATTGCGACCTACCCCTGAATTAAACAATTTGGTGTAGCGTAACAGACAACAAAACCGCGGTTTTAATACAAGAAATTATGAGAGACATCCTTGCCTGACCGGATCACAGGTAAAAAATAAATTATTTTGTTGGCAGTGTTTACTTTTTACGAGGGAAAATGTCTCTGTTTGGGGCCGCTTAGGATTTGAGGATTTAATTCTATAGTTGAAAGTGAGGAATTTTTCACCGATAAAGTAACTTTAAATACCGCACGCGGATTAATATCTTACTTACAAGATAAGGAATTTATATATTTTCTAAACAACTTTAAATTAATTTTTGAACAAACAGAAATAGTTTTTCAAATCTTACAGCACAAGTTTTCAGATGTAATTTACTCACGAAATCGGCTCAAGTTTCTTTTGGAAAAAATTTCAGAATTTCGTGCAGAAGTTTATTTTAAAAAACTATTTTCTGTATTTCAAACTACTGATGATACGACTCAATTTAGCCCAAAACGAAAGAAATTCAGTTACGCAGATATGGAGCTTCACTATAAGCAAATATTTTATGAAATTTTGGATACTATTAGGGGACAAATAGAAATGAGGTTCTCTGATTTGAAAGAACTACATTTCTTCGACTTCCTCAATAAAAATTTGTTAACCGGATTTTCGGCTAATTTTCCAGATAACCTTTTGGAAAATTTATGTCAAAAATACACTTTTTTTGATAAGGTGGCCATAAAAAGTGAACTGTGTGTTTATAATGACAATGAAATTTTGGGGCAAAATGAAAATCATGTGAGGACTATTAAATACCTTTTTGATAATGATTTGAATCAAGATTTACCCAAAGTTTATAAACTCTTATGTCTAATTGTTTCTATCCCGGTGACATCGGCTTCCGTAGAGCGCTCGTTTTCCACTCTTAAGAGAATTAAAACTTATTTACGAAATTCAATGAGCCAGGATCGTTTGAAAAATATTAGTTTGTTGTCTATTGAAAAGGAATTGGTAAAACTTTCGGCAAAGACAAAAAATTTTATGAGGATATTATAGATCATTTTGCTAACGTTGAAGATCGCAGAATCCCGCTTATCTTCAAAAATATATAATAACTTTTTATTTGCTCTCACCAGCTGTTAACAAATTCGTTAAGTAGGTAGGTAGGTACCTATTTTGTGAAAAAAAAAATAAAATTTGATGAATAGATGAATTGATTAATTGGCTGAGAAGAGTTTTTGTGAATATTGTAAATAGGAGTTGTAGGTCTCAAGGTAGACACTCAAAAGTGAAAACAAATTAATAGCTAGGGTGCTAGTTTTACTTTGATTTTCTTTAAATTATAAGGCGGTTGACCTTGAAATCCTAAAAATTTTCGCCTATGGTGTATTTTTTAACACCTCTTGTAGCCTCCTTAAACCAAAACCTCACGAGCAGCCACTGATATATATATATATATATCTATCTCTATATATATATATATATATATATATATATATATATATATATACATATATATATATATATATATATATATATATATATATATATATATATATATATATATATATATATATATATATATATATATATATATATATATATATATATATATATATATATATATATATATATATATATATATATATATATATATACATGTATCCTCCATCTTAGTGTCATTCAAACGATAATTTTAAAACCAATAAGTCATATTTTTTGATTTATTCTACCGGCTTCTAACAGATCTCCTAGATTCATTTCACTGAAAAATTTTCAAAGCATTCACAAAGAGAATTGAAATACATTCAATATTATTTGCCACTTGAACTCTTATGCCGTTTGAGATTCTTGAAATAGCTACCACCCAGTTTAGGGCGATTTCTCTGCTTCCGTGAATTAAACAAAATCGACCTGTTTCAGGGGTTTTCAGAATTATCCCTGATATATTAATTGAAATTGACATATTGGGATTCATTTGATTAGTAATTGTGATAAGAAGTCACTCGATAACATGCACTCATTTTTATAAACTACCCTGTCTTTCATCGTATTTTATTCTGCTACGGGATATTCACATAGGACAATGCTCACTTCAACTAAGGGGGCATCTATTAATAAAGTGAGATAGTTTTTGCGATTTTTTGACTCCCCCTCTTCCCTTGGTGTGATGTCGTGATTTTTTGCTCAACCCCCTCTCCCCCACCCCTAATCTCACGTGAGATTTTTTTAAATGCATATTTGTTATATGAACGACTTGATCTGTGCTAATTCTATTAGTTCAAGTAAATCAGTAATATTTTATAAAAAAGTGAAAAAAATTAAGTTAATAATAAAACAATAATAAGTCACACTTTTTATTATTTAATTAATAATTATTAGTGCATCGTATGTTTGTTATTAAAGGTTATGGCATTATTTTTTTTATGAATAATATTCACATCGTCCCGTATATGAAAAAGAAATATTTACTACAAAAAAGTATTTACTGTTAATAAATATTTATCAATAGTTAACGAATAATGTTAGCAAAATAATTTTTCATATTTAATAAATTAATAAATTCTTTTCAACCAAATGAATTTATTTATAGTTAACAAATTCTTCCATCAGTGCATAATTGAACCGCGATGAATATTTTTATAAATGATTTAGCTATATGTGGAGGTATATTTAGCTATATAGAGGAGAAACATTTTTCACTTAAGTTAACCCAGTTTTCTCTCAATTCACGACCAACGCCCCCCCCCCCAACACTTCACGTAATTAATGGATGCCCCCTAATATTCTGAATAGTTCGAAATCATTTCACGCTCATTCAACACTTCGGCACAGCCGCAGGGCTACGCTTCCATCATCAGAAATATTATATTTTGGGAGATCTTCAATATTCGAGATTTATGCAAGTGCTTAATTCTGGCGGGCGTTATCCGAGCCCTGGACGGGATAATACCGGGGCTCATCTTGTCACCCCTAACAAATCAGGAAAACTTTGTCGTTATCTAACCGCTGTGCCTCGATGAAGAAAACTCCATAAATCACTGAATTACTGTCGCCGAGATGCTGGTAATGAATTGTCCGAACGGACTGCCGAGGAGTCGTTTAGATAGTGAGCCGGACTCTAATTGAAATATTAAATCGTTTGAAGTTGAAAAGTTTATCTCCTAATTCGCTGCTGATTATCTCGGTGACATATATCATGGGGCATTATCCTAGGAATATGCGTTCTAAATGATAAGGTAATGAATTCGAAATAATAATAGAGCTGGGATTAATTTCATGCTCCGGATTAACTTTTCAGCAGAATGAGTGGACATTTTGAATTATTTTTGGCAAAGAACAAGCGATGAAACTTCTTTGAAGAGCTTCAAAACCTAACTCTTAAAATTTGAGAAAGAAACGCACGATTTTTTCCCTGTTTCTCTAATTCGCTGCTGATTATCTCGATGACATATATCCTGGGGCATTATCCTAGAAATATGCGTTTTAAATGATAAGGTAATGATTTCGAAATAATAATAGGAGCTGGGATTAATTTCAAGCTCCGGATTAACTTTTCAGCAGAATGAGTGGACATTTTGAATTATTTTTGGCAAAAAACAATCGATGAAACTTCTTTGAAGAGTTTCAAAACCTCACTCTTGAAATTTAAGAAAGAGTCGCACGATTTTTCCCTGTTTCCCTAATTCGCTGCTGATTATTTCGATAACATATATCTTCTTCTTTATGTGCCTTCTTCTACTCGGAGGTTAGCAATCAACGTCGCAATTTTGACTTTCGATACTGCAGATCTGAACAGTTCATTTGATGTGCATCTAAACCAATCTCGAAGGTTTTTTAGCCAGCAAATCCTGCGTCTACCCACACTTCTACTTCCTGTGGATTTTCCTTGCATTATCAGCTGCAGTATCTTTTTCACCTCTCATAGTGTGTCCTAAATACTCGAGTTTCCTAGATTTGATGGTATGGATCACTTCCAGATCTTTTCCCATCCTTCTTAACACCTCCACATCCAAGATATTTTTAGGATTCTCCTATACATCCAAATTTCAAAAGCCTGGACTTTGTTGGTGGGTTTTTGATTTAATATATATCCTGAGGCAATATAGCTCGTCTTAAACGATAAGGTAATGAATTCGAAATAATAATAAAAATAAATAATAATAGAGCTGGGATTCATTTCATGCTCCGGATTAACTTTTCAGCAGAATGAGTAGATATTTTGAATTATTTTTGGCAAAGAATAATCGATGAAACTTCTTTGAAGAGCTTCAAAACTAAACTCTCAATTTGTGAAGGAGGCGGACAGAACAAGAATACACAGAATGAACGAAGGTTGAATTATTGATAGTGAAGAACCACAACCTCAATAAAACAACAATCTTCAATGTTCTAATCTATTTTCGAATGTATATCTTCAGGCGAAATCATTTGATTCTTTAATTATGTTTTATATTATTGCACATCCTCTCTCGTTTTGTGCTTTTGTTTTATATTTTGCAATTCTACACTGCGTATTTGACACATCACGTACCTACTCATATTTCAGAGTTATATACTATTGAGCTGTTGTCATGTTCAATATTATGTTCCTGTTCTTCTTTTGTTACAATTGATTCTTTCATCACGCACAAGCTGTGAAAAAACTTCAGTGATTATTTCTGGGTAATTTCAGCATGCTGTTAATTTACTGCAAATCTTTATTACTGAATAAACGTTAGTATTATTATTAAATGAAACATTATTTCATTCTAATTCATTTCAAGTTGACCTTTTTAGAGGTTGGACAATACTATATATATATATATATATATATATATATATATATATATATATATATATATATATATATATATATATATATATATATATATATATATATATTTATTTATATTGTATTCCACTGAAGATCTTCAACAAGTTAAAAATAGAAAGCAAAGCGACTATTGATTGAAATTGAAGTAGCATCTACAAATTGAGAAATGTTTTCAAAATAGAAAAGTTTCGTGTAGATGATATAAGAAAAGGTGCTTTCAAGAATACTGTGGTAGCTCCTCTTAGTTTGGTATAACTTTTTAAAGTTTGACTTAAAGCTTCAGCGAGCTTTTTGGTTCAGAAGAAACTACAAAAATCACTAATCTGCCGCATGTAGCTCCTAGGAGTCGATTTTTCGGATTCTTGTGGTAAGAGCTTTCAATGATGTCTCACATTTGCTGGCACTTGGTGGTATTTTGATTTGAGAAAGGTTTTCATTCAATACTCTTATATTATGGTGACTACCAAAAACCATAAATTTCGTTTTATTAGAATTTAAAGAAAAAGTCTCTTGAATCTTAGCAAGTTACTGAACATTTTCAATTCCCTATGCATTATTTCCACAGTTTTATTGAAATCCCTACCAGATACCTAGACACATGTGTCGTCTGCATGAAATGCTATAAAACTATCTATAAGGTAATTATTTATTTCGTTTATGTATAGATAGAAAAGCAAGGAACCCAACACACTACCCTGAGGTACCCCATTCGCAATTTCAACTTATTTTGACAAATTATCGTTAATTTTAGTTTCCTGATATCGGTTTTTAAGTAATTATCAAGCGATTCGAGCACTGGTCCTGCAATCCCACAACATGTTCATATTATAAACTTCATAGGAACTGAAATAATATAGATAATGAGTATTCGAGCTACTTATTTACGTTCGTTAATTAATCGACAACAATTGATCCCAAACTGACTGACGCATTCGCTCACCTAGCATATATCAGTTTAAATTGATTGTCAGTTAGAGCAAGAGGCAAATAGACGCCTATCATCCGCTAACGAGCGCAAACATTTCCAGAACAGCCAGCGATACTATGTGAAAACAGCCACGTCCTTTGTGAATCGGCAATTTCTGGGCGGTATTGTTTAGATGAATTGAAATCTGATTTGGAAGATAATTCCGCCCATTCAGTCTGAATTTGCTGAGTGACCTGAAATAGATGTTGACCTTTTACTGACATTGCATTCTGAGTAGCAACATTCAATGTTTCAACGCAGAGGGGGAATCGGGCGTATCCAAACAATTGAACGAAATATTGTTTAGACTACTGTGTAGTTTTCATTCTTCAGAAAGGAATTTTGTGAGATAAAGACGAGACATTGTGAAATATTTTTGATGGGTAACATTATAGCTCACAGTATGTCGCACTGGATGGGGTGGATTTCGTAAGTACGACAGTAATGTGTTATAATAGAGCGATATCCCAGAGCCGCCAGACGTACCTTATTTTCTCAGTAATAAAATTTGTGTCATGAAGTATTGCTCGTATGTACTTTCAATGTATGGATACTCGCTATCTTGTGCCGACGACCAATTTCCAGGTATCAGGTGCTAAAGATGGAAATAAACTCGAACTACTTACCTTATTTTCTCACACTTGACTTTTATAATATATGATACTCAAGGAACCATTTCAATGCCTTATGCAAGCTACCAGACTGATCGTATGGGCCAAACATCCCGCCAGACATACATTAAGTGTGAGTATGACTTTATGAGCGAAATGTCATTATTCGCCCATTTTAAGCGCGTTAGTGATTATCTATGCGCGTCGAACTCCCTTCTATATTTACTGTCTAGGCAAGCATGCTCTATGTTTGAGTATACCTACTTTGGATATTATTATTTTAATTTTGAATGGGCGAATCATGACATTTCGCTCATACTGTCATACTCACACTTAATGTGTGTCTGGCGAGAGGTTCGGCCCATATGATCGGTCTGGCAGCTTGCATAAGGTATTGAAATGGTGCCCTGAGTATCATATATAAAAAACAAGTGTGAGAAAATAAGGTAAGTAGGTCGAGTTTATTTCCATCTTTAGCACCTGATGCCTGGAAATTGGCCGTCGGCACAAGATAGCGAGTATCCATACATTGAAAGTACATACGAGCACTACTTCATCACACAAATTTTATTACTGAGAAAATAAGGTACGTCTGGCGGCTCTGGGATCTTGGACTATAAGAAATAGGGTAAAGCGAGATATTCAGTTTATTCAAATAACTTATTTATATTTTAATATGTGAAGAGAAAATTGTGTAGCCTATTTTAGTCATATTGCGCACCGATGAGTATGAGATTGGAATTTTTTAAAATTATCTAGAGGATAGCAGAGAAAATTATTGTATATAATGTGTGTACAAACAAACTGAATTGAAGTTCTGAAAAAATGAACTATCTTCTGGCGCCTTCAATATTTTATATAAGCAACGTTTATGTTCATACTGCCGATGTCAAATACATTAAAACTTAAAACCTATATGAATTACCTTCGAATTTCGACCACTAGTTTTTATATATAGATACTTAATCGCTATGAATTTTTGAATGATCTATGAAGCTATTCATAATATTATGAATAGATTGTGTATAGTTATAAGCGTTGTTATATAGCTGAAAAGTGTGACTAATATTGTTCCCAATACTTTTCTATCCGCTATGAGTTAAATTGTATTATAATAGAGGAGAATATAGTTGAAAAGATTATCTGGTAACATAATATGTGAATTTAAAGTGAGTAATACATCTACGGATTAAAGAATCAAACTGATATTACTCATAAAACTGTGAAATGTTTTAACCATGATGAAAGTATACTATGGAAAAGAAAATAATTCATTACAAAAAATACAGGTTCAGTTGGCTAATGAAGCAACTTATTTATTGAAACATTTATTTTGTTCGCAGGTTGAAGCCATCGTTCTCTTATTTTATATCCATTGAATGTTTGGGTTTTCATTTAGTTAGGTACGTATTTCCATTACTTTTCATCACGCATTTGAATACATTGAAAGTTACACCAACGAAAAATAATAATATTGCTTTATATTTATTACAAGAAACAGTGGCTCCGTAGCTCAGTGGTCAGTGCGTTGGACTACTGAACAGAAGGTTGGCGTATCGAATCTTGGCCGAACCAACGAAAAAAGCCAGGAGTAAGCTCTGGGATTCGAACCCAGAAATACGGCACACCAGGGATCAGTACTTAGACCACTCGGCCGTCAACGCAATGTAAAGTTTAGACGCAAGAGTGTATATAACGAGAATATAAGGTGTCGCCACGCTATATAATTGAATACAAACCTACAATACGTAGTCATTATTTTATGGAACAAATTTGTAAAGCTTTATCTTTTCATTATGCCACATCTGATTCCTATCGTACTCTGTTCTTTTATGCATATAACTTATACAAAATTATTTCGATGTTTCACATCTGACGTTTCCGAGTTGCTTGTACATGAATTAATGAGTACAAGTAATGCATTGGCGAATTGGCGATTGACGTGGCGGAGTGGGATCAGAAAGAGAAGGGATGAGAGAACGGAAAGGAAGAGTGAGAAAGAGAAAGGTATACAATATTCGCTTGTGTTAACTTAAAGAGTGACTTTCGTCAGTCTGCTTTCGTCAGTCTATTTTCGTCACACTTTTAGTATCGCATATTTTTCAGTTTGGTCCCGCAGCAAAATCCCTATCTCCTCCAAGCCAGCCGTAAAAAACTTCGTTCCAAAAATAATAATATTGTTTCATATATTTGAAAAAACGATTATTATTGAAAATTCAACACTTACAGCGAAGTTGAGTATAACTATTTACTCAAGTGTAGAGTTGATTGACATTACAATGATCCCTTTCTGCAGATGAAGATTTGATTTTGAATTTAAACGTAAACTGAACGTATCCGACAGTGTCAACTAAATTTCCAGTTTCCTGAATAGGTAAACACTTCGGCCAATTGGAGCCCGCTCCAGGGGATATGCGTCATGCGAAGCTTCCGAGTGAAATCTCCAACACCGACGCGTTAGCGCCTCCGACCGCATTTCAACTTGTACCCAGATCCTTGTAACAATCGCTAGACGACATGGGAATTTAGCCGTATCAATAACACGGCAAGCAATTGCCGTCGTACAACATACCGAAATGCCATCGTAACCGATCACCCCGAGCCGTAGTTGCCTGCGGCAAGGATCGGCTTGCATCTCTGAATAAAATATGAAGCCACAGTTTGACCGATGGAATTTAGATTTATACCGACACTTCTGTTGTTCTTCGCTACCATTTTCTTCAAAATGATATCTAGTTACCATAGCTCGCAATTTCACTGTAAAGAGGTTAGAAATAATTCGATTCCGTGGCTTAAATCTGTCTACTCCACCTGTCTACTGTTCCTGATACACTTTCGGTTCGTAAAGTAGGCAGATTGAGACCTCGATTGAGCTCCTGAAGATTGTTTCAAAAAAATGCCGAAAAGAAGAGATTTTACAAATCGGGAACTTGGTTCGTCTCGAGAACCAGGATATATATATATATATATATATATATATATATATATATATATATATATATATATATATATATATATATGTTCAGAAAGATTTCCGCGGTCGGAAGTATTTGAAAAACTTGGTTATGTAGAAGATTCGAAAAATCTTGACGTTTCGGCTCCTCTTGCGAAGCCATGTTCAGGAGAATTAGAAGGGGAATGATTCAGATACGTGGCCTCAATCTGCCTACTTTACGAATCGAGTTAGGAATCTTTTAAGCGGTTCCTTTCGAGATCCAAGTTTTTCATATATATATATATTTATATATATATATATATATATATATATATATATATATATATCTATATATATATATATATATATATATATATATATATATATATATATATATATATATATATTATTATATATATATATATATATATATATTATATATATATATATATATATATATATATATATATATATATATATATATATATATATATATGGATATATATATATATATATTTAATATATATATATATATATATATATATATATATATATTATATATATAATATATATATATTATTTAATAAATATATATATATATATATATATATATATATATATATATATGATTCGTTATAAATTCCATTCCTATATAGTTTCCGCTGTTATTAGTTTTAGTTTCATGAGAAACTCGGTTATACATATATCTGATCGATTCTTTTCTTTATTATTAGTTTATAAAACTTTTTTTTTTTGGATAAGCATTCTTATTTAGCACTTTAAATTTTTGAATGTTTTTAGGTCTAACTTCAGGATTTAATAACATAACCGCTCTATCAGTAAGGGAATTCACAACACTTTTTTCATATTTCCTAAGAACCAGAGATTCATGATAAAGGTATCTTTCAGAACAAGTCTTTTTGTTACACCAATTAGTAACAAGTGATCCGTCATCTCGTGTTGTAATAGTTATGATGTTTAGAAGTAAAAAGATTAATGAATTTGAGTGTAATTTTGACCATAACCTAGTTAAACTATACTCCTACTATGATATATATGAATATATATATATATATATATGTATATATATAAATATATATATAGATATATATATTTTTATATATATATATATATATAAATATATATATATATATATATATATATATATATATATATATTTATGTGTGTGTGTGTATGTGTTTATAATGCTAGACACTGATTAATTGTAAAGATCACCAGTATATACTTTCTTCTGCTAGATATAGAGTAGGACATCAGTTACTTATTATACTCAGTTGACATTTCAGAAAATCGAAAAACTATGAAGAATATGGCTCATGTGTTTCTCTATTTCTGATGTTCTACTTCCGGCAGACATCCTTTTCATCTCCTTCTATCGGACGTGACCCAACATTAACGAGGGACGGATAACCCGATTTTCAAGATACGATGTCATGATAGCTGAAAATGAGAGAACAGAATGTATGAATTTTGATTGTGATATGCAACAGGACTCAACATCTGAATCTAAATTTCTGCAAATTAAACAATGATACATATGAAAATAACTTCTAGAAGCACAATAGCAATTTTTGATACAAATGGAAGTATCAAAGATAGCAATATAAGGAATATCAGATTATACTGATATACTGTCCTGTTTCTACCTGTTTGTAATTGCAAATGTAGTGCTATTATATTTCTGATAACCTTCTAAACTATATGTTTTATAATGTTCTGGTCATTATTTCAATATTGATCAAGTTATCAAGATATCAACATTCTTTTCCATGCCTGGAGACCTGTGAATAACAATCAATTTTTTATGTGAACTTCTGTGAATATTATTATGTAGCCGCTTGACATTATATTTTTCGATATTAACTCTGTGAGATTTTGTTTCAAGGACCATCGAATAATTATTCTGTCTTCAATTTCATCTGTGCGTACTTCATATTTCGCAGTATTAGAGCAAGATCTCAGAGCCACTAGACATTACTTATTTTCTCAGCAATAATATGTATGGGATCAAGTACTGTTCGTGTGTACTTTCATTGTATGCATATTTGCTGCCTTGGGCCGACGGTCAATTTCCAAGTACCAGGTGCTAAAGGTGGGCAAAAACTCAACTTACTTTTCTTAAATTTTCAGGGATGATTTTTATATATGATTCAAAAAATACTCTTAAAATAAATAATTATTACTGCCAGACACTTCCCTTTGGAGGAAGCCTTTGCCAGACGCTCTGAAGGACCCAAAAAATAATGGAATTTTACTTATATTCTCAGTCTTGATTTTTATATATGATACTCAGGTTACTATTTCAAATCCTTCTGTAAGTAGAAAGACTGTGAGGGCCAAGCATCCCCCAGGCATACATTCAGTGATCCTACGACTAGCGCAAGGACATTATTAGTCCGTTTTAGCATGATACTGATCATCTATCTATGAGCGTCAATCACCCTTCTATACTTACTGTCTACTTTAGCTTGCTCTATGTTTGAGTATTAAATTCCCATGATTTATAGAGATGTTACATAAAAGGAGAAAAATTAGTTGAGTGTACAGCGCCGATTTTTTCTAACATAAGATATGAATCAAATCTTAAGTATTGCGTCGAGGTCTCGGTAGACCAGCGGCAAGGTGAACCGCCTTATACCGTTTGTAAACCGAGGATTGTGGGTTCGAGTCCCACCTCGCTCTTGGGTGTTGTGTATGTCCGGAATTTAGTGGTTATATATAATTAAAAATTGTTGGGTAATGTACATAGTTTACAAGCCCATTGGCCGTTCGGAACCGGCGTTAAACTGTAGGTCCCTCGAGTAAAAAAAAAAGTATTGCGTCATGAAATTCTTGACTTTCTCGAAAGACCAAATAACAGATACTATACCTAAGTATTAAATTTTTTGCTGTTGTGGCCATATTATGTTCACCACAGGCCATGATCTTGGTGAGTTGATTTAGTAATCATCTTAAGTTTATTCGGGAAAACTATGTTATCTAGGACCAAATACTTTGTTTTTTTCATAATTTCAATGTGTATCCATTGCCAAATTTTCTTGAATAAAGACATCTATTATTATATAAATATATATATATATATATATATATATATATATATATATATATATATATATATATATGTATTATATATATATATATATATATATATATATATATATATCTGTATATATATATATATATATATATATATATAATATATATATATATATATATATATATATATATATATATATATATATATATATATATATATATATATATATATTTATTCGAATTGTTGTTGCCTGTGATCTATTTTTAATCTCTTGATAATTATTAGCAATAACAGGCTGGTTGAATCTTAAAAAACTCGATTTTATTAAAGAGTTGACGTTTCACTTCGATATTCGTAATTGAAATTTCTTTGACATTTATTGATGTGAAAAAATAGAAAAAATAAGGCTGCTTTGTCTTGCTAGTTATTTATTATATGCTATTCAGTCTAATATTAACATTCAAAAATGCTATCATTAGATGGTAAGGGAAACCAAAGAAACCTTTACCTACGTAATGTTTGAAAATAAAAATAATAGGGTATTATTTATCTAACAACAAAGAAATGAGTCATGGGAAAACATTAAAGATGTGGAGTAAAATTATCGGTATAATTAAAAAAATTAAAAACGGCTACTTCCATATAAACGAACTATACCGATAATTTTGCTCTACCTATTTAATATTTTCCCGCGACTAATTTCTTTGTTATTGTTTATTTACTCGTTCTTAGTTCTCGCGGATAGCATTAATCGCCTCCGTGGCAAAGTTTGACCAAATCTCCCATACCGGAGAGTTCAAACAATAAACCACAATGAGGGTGATTGTCTTCCGTATCAGAGGATTTTGTTTGTTGTACTATTTTCATCTTCAAATTTTCAATCCAATGCTTTGCTACGCCGTTCTGATGAGGACCAAAGAGTCCGAAACACGTGTCAACGGCTGCTTCCATATAAACGTACTATACCGATAATTTTACTCCACATCTTTAATGTTTTCCCATGACTCATTTCTTTGTTGTTAGATAAATAATACCCTATTATTTTTATTTTCAAACATTACGTAGGTAAAGGTTTCTTTGGTTTCCCTTACCATCTAATGATAGCATTTTTGAATGTTAATATTAGACTGAATAGCATATAATAAATAACTAGCAAGACAAAGCAGCCTTATTTTTTCTATTTTTTCACATCAATAAATGTCAAAGAAATTTCAATTACGAATATCGAAGTGAAACGTCAACTCTTTAATAAAATCGAGTTTTTTAAGATTCAACCAGCCTGTTATTGCTAATAATTATCAAGATTATATATATATATATATATATATATATATATATATATATATATATATATATATATATATATATATATAATCATACTCATTATAGCAAGAGAAAAATAAATTGATAATCAACTCAAGAACACATCAATCATCTAAGTTATACATTGAGACACATTCAAGAAGAACAAACATCAATCAAGAATACCTATTTTTTTATCTCTCTATCTCTATAGAGCTTTTTCCTTCTCATGCCGTTTTTGTTGATGATAACTGATAAACACCAAATCTTTCCAAACTCTGCAAAGATCGAAGTATAACATTTCGGCGGATTGTGTCAGTAAGGGGACAACAGTTGCTCCGAACATTCGGCGATTTCAAAAGACGTTTGAAAGTTGGAGAAGTATGCATTGAGATAATTGAAACGATTTATCGGAAGTAAGATAACATTCATATCAGTTCCGAATGCGGAGACATTTTCCGATATATAGAGTGGAGCGGAAGGAAATTTTTTGTGGTAAATGGTTCAGTTTCGTGAAAACTTCCTCTGTTACGAAAGTCATGAAACTTCGACGTTGCATCTTTTGTTGAGAATTGGAATTTTTGTTAGAAAATTGTGAAGACAATTGAAGCTACTTCGTATTTCGAAGCTGTCGTTATTATTCATGCTTTGAATCTTCCCTTGCCATTATTGGCACTTTTTAAATTATATCAGCATCGAAAATACATTTTGACTAATAAGTATAATCAATTTGCAATGACTAAATTTTGACAGAATTTGATCTTAATGGTGCCAAAATATATATATATATATATATATATATATATATATATATATATATATATATATATATATATATATATATTATAGATATATTATATATATGTATCTATATATATATAAATATATATATTATATATATATATATATATATATATATATATATATATATATATATATATATATATATATATATATATATATATATATATATATATATATATATATATATATATAATAAACTAGGATTATGGGGATAGCAGCAAAATTTAAAGAGTACTCTTTAAAGGTTATCCAAGCTTTCGGAAATGTTTATTTCCATCTTCATGGAGACTACAATGTTATGAACATGTAAGTATATACACTATTAAGTATTTGAGTAACACTTACAACTTTGTTGAGATTGTGAAACGTGATTATAATCATATGTTTGGGTACGAGGCCAGTGAACAGGAAAAGCGAAACAATGGAAAATAAGTAAGTAGCTATGTGTATGTTATAGTTTAAGACATTCAATTCTCTATCTAGGACTATGACAAACATTACTAATTAAAATGGCCGATTACAGACATAAAAAAACTCAATTTTATTATTAACAAAGCAATCTAAAACGGATGACAGATATCTGACAGTCAGTCATTGTCATCTGTCACCACACCGTATTCGAAGACAGGTGGCTAGTCTCACATTTAATTTTAATTGGAAAAAGTCAAACTTGTCAATGGGTGTCAACATTAATTATATTAATGCACTCCTTATCCAAATGTAGTAAATATGCATAGATCTCACTTAAATGACTTAGGTCAGATTTAAGTGAGATCTATGCATATTTACTATATTTAGACAAGGAGCCCATTAACATAATCAATGTTGATACAAGTTTGACTTTTTCCAATTTGAATTAAATGTGACACTAGCCACCTGTCTTTGAATACGGTGTGGTGACATATGACAGTGACAGACTGTCAGATATCTGTCATCCGTTTTAGATTGCTTTGTTAATAATAAAATGAAGGTTTTTGATGTCTGTAATCGGCCATTTTAATTAGTTATGTTTGTCATACTCCTAGATAGAGAATTGAATGTCTTAAACTGTAACATACATATAGCTACTCACTTATTTTCCATTGTTTTGCTCTTTCTGTTCACTGGCCTCGTGCCCAAACATATGATTATAATCACGTTTTACAATCTCAACAAAGTTGTAAGTGTTACTCAAATATTTAATAGTGTATGTACTTACATGTTCATAACATTTTAGTCTCCCTGAAGATGGAAATAAACATTTCCGAAAGCTTGGATATTCTTTAAAGAGTACTCTTTAAAATTTGCTGCTATCCCCATAATCCTAGTTTATTACTGACGTGTCAGCAACTATGTACTTCCTCGCAATAACAAGAAATTTGAGTTAGAAAACCGACTGACTGTTCATATTGGACTGAATAGCACTTAATTTGTAACAAATGACGGCCACAGCTACAAGAAATTCAATGATTTTTCAATTATTCAAAATTCTATAAGTTTTTTCTTAAATCGAATAATTTGGAGCCTAATGTTTACATTATGTGGTTGAACGTTTATATATTTTCCCTCACCATCTTATATAAACAGATCTGACTGCTGATATTGTATTGAATAGCATGTAATTACCAGCTGTATACGGCCACAAATGCGAAAAATTCAAAGAACCGTAGTTGTCTTTTGAATTTGAATTTTTTTCAAATTCATAAATGCGAAACTGATTTTAATCTTTCAAAAGTTTTGAGAACTTCACGAATATCCTGACGAAATGTTGAACATCTATTATTGCTAGCATAAATAAATAACAATATGACAGAAACAACAATAATTTAATTATATATATATATATATATATATATATATATATATATATATATATATATATATATATATATATATATATATATATATATATATATATATTACACTGTTATCAAAACACGATTAAAAGTGGTATAATTTTTCTAATATTCTTGTATAAAATTTTTACTGCAAACTTTTTATTAACTATATTGTTTACAACAAATCGAAATAATGTCAGCGAAAAATTGTTATCGACTACAATATATGTAGAGAAAAATGTGTATCAACTGTTCAAATCGCCTTCATATAATTCATGACTACCAAATATCGCTAGTTTTCATAGCGCGACCATCACACTTTTCATTAAAAACCGGAAAACCAAGTGCAATAACGAAATGAAAAAGAAAAGTAATTTCTAACATTGATTCAGTTCAAAACACCACCGAACAGTGTCGAAAATATTTGTTTTCAATTTCAATGGAAACTCGATTATATATTGGCGTGAATTTCGACGTTTAAGTGGAAAAACAGTTTGCACCGAATATCGATGGACCTGTTTTCGCGAAAACAATGAATTTATCTGCGAATTGTGCCATTAGATTAGAATATGTATTCGTGTGAGAAAGAGTTGGAGAATTCGATTTCCTACCCTCCAAACTTCCCGCTAACTCGATTTATGCAGGCACTTTCGAACACGTTCCAGTTATTGATCGAGGCGTGAAATCTGGCCAAATGGGTCAGAAGATAAGTTTTTCCATATTTTCGCCATACCTGGATCTGTTTCAAAACAACTAGGATTTTCGCAACCAAACAGTTCGCGGGTAATTTGATAGAGACGTTGATTCTCTCGAGGAAAGGAAATGGTTGGCTCATTAGTGTCAACATTCGTTATATGTTTTTGCACGTCTATTACTTTTGTTTCTTGAGTTACGAGTTTTATTTATTATACTACATAAAGTGGACAAGGAAAATTCTTCAATAATTTCAAAAATAATGAAGTTTAAAATAAAACACACTTGGCTTAAGTTTCATTACATAAAAATATTCAGATACTGTATTTAGCAGTAAAAAATAGTCGACATGTTTCGAGTTATGAACTATGAGTATTATCAAGACTGACTACAGGAGAGTATTACATCTTATTTTTTAAAACAGACAAAAGCAAAGGTGATACCTGAAAATCAATTTGTTCGTTCACAAGCGGTAATTTACTATTATGGGCGGAATTTATTTCAAGTAGGTCAAGGCGCTTTCCTTTGTTGCGTGAATGCAACAATTGGGTTTTGTTGAAATCCAGGAAGTGATTAAATTTTATACAATATTCGGAGAAGCCAGTGGTATTTCTATTTTGTAAAATTGACTTTTTATGTTCTTCAACACGAATGATCATATTCCTTCCTGTTTTTCAATATAGAAAGCAGGACATTTGTCAAAATATTTTGTAAACACCACTGTTTTCTCCGATGTCAGATTTTTCTTTATTATTGACCAAAAATTCTCAAGTTTATTTTATTTGTACAAATTGTGTTAACTTTATTTTTCGATCGTCTGTTACAAATTTTGCTACTCAAATTCGGCACATAATTTATTGGGAAGTATTTTCGTTCTTCATCAATAGTTTGCGTGAGGCAATAGATTCTTAATTTTTTTTCTAATGAGCTTATCGATAAGACTTTCATTGTAACCGTTATTGGTAGCTAATAGATTAGTTGTATTAATTTCGGTTTGAAAATTTGTTTCCGATAATGGAATAGTGAACAACCTATGTATGAATGAATGGAAAGCACTCAGTGCGTGCACGTTAAAACAATTTGTACAAATGAAAGAAACTTGAAGTCATTCTTGGTCAATAATAAAGAAAAATCTGACATCGAAGAAAACAGTGGTGTTGACAAAATATTTTGCGACGAATATCCTGCTTTCTATATTGGACAAACAGGAAGGAATATAAACATTCGTGTTGAGTAACAAAGAAAGTCAAATTTACAAAATAAAAATATCACTGGCTTCTCCGAACATTGTATAAAATTTAATCACTTCCTGGATTTCAGCAAAACCTAATTGTTGCATTCAAGCAACAAAAGAAAGCGCCTTGACCTTCTTGAAATAAGTTCCGCCCATAATAGTAAATTACCCCTTGTAAACGAACAAATTGATTTTCAGGTATCACCTTTACTTCTGTCTGTTTCATAAAAATAAGATGTAATACTCTCCTGTATTCAGTCTTTATAATGAGTTCATAACTCGAAACATGTCGACTATTCTATACTGCTAAATACAGTATCTAAATATTTCTATATAGTGAAACTTAAGCCAAGTGTGTTTTATTCTAAAGTTTAAACTTTATTCTTTATGATGTTTCACCAATAATGTGCTGCGAGAATTCAATCTCTGTTAGTTTCAAAAATTATCAAACAACTTTTCAAGGGAGCTGCTTATATGTATTTCGCGACGAGAATTCTACATTCACAATCGAACAGTGAATTATAGAAATCATCAAGTCCTCCCGGCTCAAAAACTGCATACAGCTGTTTCGATCTTATTAGATCTCATCAGTGCAGCCTATCTGACTCGTAGTGAGTTAACAAATTTCTAATTGTCCCCCAATACAAATCGCGGTCGAGACTAATATCTGGATATAAACCCAGAGCGTCCTCCACAAAGGATATTGGTAAAAAACAATTTACCACTTACATCGAAAATGTAGAATCCCGTCGCGAGAATACATACTTCCTGACATCTATTATGCAACTGTGGCGTGTGTGGTTCCAAACCACGCTAACATAGCATTTAATAAAACTCTGGACATACGAGTGTGCGCTCATTAAATACCTGATATTCGCTATATTCAAAATTCAATCATAAAAAATATACAAGCTGGCCATGGTCAATTCAATATCTCATCGCGGCATACATATTCGCGACTTCCTGAATTTACATATGACATTATACTACATCAAACATTGCTTGATGAGAGTTTTGTTGTCACTACTTAGATAATGGGTTGAAGAATTTCTATATTTGTTCCTGATTTTGCTAATTAATTGATTGTCTTCTCTTTCATTCAGTATATGTTCAATACAACATTTTCATCAGTTTCTATATAACATTGCACTGCGTGTATTCAGCTATAGTTTATTTTCATTTCTGACGAAGGTAAAATGTGCAGAAACGCGTCATACAAATTGAATTGTATCAGTGAAAACTACATAGGTATGTATTTCATTCATAACGTTTATTAATTTTCACGGAGAATCAATTTTGTGTTTATTCAGCAATAACTGGACACCTCCAAAGTTTTACATTGACATTAATCCTATCTGAATGCAACAGATACCGTACGTGGTGCATACAAGATTTTATTTTTCACGAAAAACTTATTTTATTAAAATGAAAAATCGATTTAAAATAGGTTCATTGCTCCTATACTTTTCATTTTCCTTCTCATAGTAGGCATGTCATTTATTGATATTTTGACGTTTGTGAATATTTTTGTCAACATATTTATTGAATGTCATTGCTGCTTTCTTTGTGTAGTCTTATAGAAATAATGAAAATGAAAATGAATTTACCCAAGAATATCATAGAAAATGCAGCCAAAGCTGCGAATAATTCATTGCCGGCGAAATCCAGAGTCGTATACAACAAGGATTATGAAGTATTCAATCAATGGAAGTTGTTTCAGTTGTCCTCGTACAATGAGCGGGCGTTATGATCTATAATGCCGGCTCATAACGCCCTTAGGCATAATGAGTGTATTTATAGCAACCGTATCTAAGGTAAAATCAACAAATAATATACAAGTGAAAAATAAAGATGTTTTGAACTGTCGTAATGAATTTTCAATAGCATCACCACTTTCCTACTCTATGAAATAGTTGATAAATGAAAACAAAAATATATGAATGCGCCAAACCATGAAATTCGCCAATAATTTCTTGTCATATTTCAACAGTTTCAAACTGTCTGAACGATTCCGGCAAAAGTAGCATCTAAATTACGTTTAGTTGAATTTTTATTACGCGGAAACAATATCTCATTTGAATTGTATGAAACCCTGCGATAACAAAGGTGTATGCAAATCGTGTTGGGGCAGGCCACTCGAGAGAAGTTTCATGTTGTGAAACGTCGAGTTGAGAAGTTAGACTCTCCAACGGTTTGACATTCATCTGACAGCTGGTTGGCAAATAATAAAATTGTATTATACGGTATGCATAGCTCCTAACTGTAACAGTGAAACAGTTATCCATCGAATGGCACCACGGTTAGAGTTTCAACTTTTGTTTGTTCTAGAAAGGCGTCTCATTTTTTTTGCAATCATAAATTTGAACCGGTTTTATCAATAAAAAATTTATCATTTGTAAGAGAACATTGAGACTTACCTCTATGCCTATTTGTTTGCTTGTCGAACATGAGCATTGCATCCTCTATCTGTAAAAAAAACAATGAACAATTAGTATAACGAAAAAGGAGTAGGTTCATAACTTAAAAATGAAAAAATAACTTTTTTACTTCATAATGCAATAGAAAGAAATTTAGCCAACGACCAACGTCTCATATTTGGTGGTTCAACTAATGTATGAATGTAAGTTCTTAAATAAATTATAAATGTTGTCTTGATTCAGTTTTGCTTGAAAAATTATAAATAAAATTCAATGTATTTGCTTTTATGTATATATGTTATAGTCAAAGGTCTCTTCTTGGAAGAGACCAAAGCCTTTGGGAAAACCCCGAAATAATTTCCATTTTCGGCCTTTGACTGAAGTATTTTTAGTCAAACCTAGAAGTTCCTAACTTTTCAGTCGAATGTCGAAAATAAAAAGATCTGTTTCGATCTTTGCCTAGTCGATCTTAGAAGCTACTGGCAACAGTTGATGATACAGTGTAGAGATGAAACACAAAACAATAAATACACTTTTCTCGAGGAATCAAATAAAATAATGCGAAAAGAATTTTTATTAATTTCGAAGATGTACCCGCCGTTCAGCTGTCTCTTAGAAAAATTAGTGTAAAAGATTCTAAATTTGGAAGCCAAGGCTTTATAAAATGAGACTGCGTATTGCGCAAATGTCATAATGCCTCATTATGTTAGAATGAATATAAACTTTTCATTTTGATCACGACAATATTAAAACAAACATATAAATAAAATGATTTCGTTTCTTATACCTCATCTGACATTCTTATGCCCAATTGAAGTTTGACTGGTCAGACCCCGATTTCATGAAATTCAGTTTCGACGTTTGCCTGACCAAATTAGTTTGACAAAAATTTTCTAATCAAAAGCCGAAAAACTTCATCTATTTCGGCTTTGACAAAGACTTTAAGTCAGACCTGAGGATTAACTTGTCAAACTTAAAAGCGCCGGAGCTTCATAGTTTGACTATAACATATATCCAAAAAGTGCTATTCAACATAAACGTTTTAAAAATCATCTCAACCTGTGTTTCATGTCATCGAAATTATTGAATTTTCTGAGTCTTTAGGGTCACGCAAACTACAGGAATATTCAAATACATGATAATATTGAAGCTTATGATGATACATATTCAAAAATTATTATTTTTTCATCGACCAAACTTAATAAAATAAAATTAATCTTTACTCAAAACATTATTGATATGAATATTCCATACAACAATTGGGAAAGTAGTCTTTCGTGATCAGAACTAATCAGTTCTTTATTTTAAATGTAAGTAAACAAAAATAAAATAAAAAAATTCCAGTCCATTAAACCCCATAATATCGTGCGTCATTATTTAGGATCGATATGCTAAAAAAAGGAACAGATCGAAATGATCATTTGCTAGAATTATTATATCCGTAGGTGCTAAAATAACCAACACATATCATTTTCATACAATAGGTAAAACCTCAATTTAAAAGTTAATTGGGGGGACGTGAAGTATTATATCAAATTCTGACAACATATATTATATCCGGGTAAAGTGGAAGCGATTGTTGTTGGAGAGGTTTTATTAGCGTGTAGAGAGTAACTGTAATTGCAAAGACTATGTTTAATGATAGCGAAGGCCCAGAGCACCGCTCCAAGGTGCGAAAGAGCAAGAGGAGTGTTAGCAGAAAGGGAGAGACGATGTCATTTCGAACGCCAGAGCTGGCTACCGCTCTCGCGCGGCCCTGATGCTAATATGTTGCCCCCAGAGACTTTCATTTAACAAGTAGCTGTCCACATTTACAACATCTAGACTAGGATTATGCGAATTGGTTACCATGTTGCATCTTTACCAGTGAATTATTGTTGCACGCGTCATGTTTTGTTTTTGCTTTCGGCACATTTAATTCTCGTTGAACTATGAAAATTAGAATAACAAACAAAGAATATTTTTGGATAAATTAACAACAAATGTCATCTTAGAAGGCTTTTATAGATTAAATGTCACCAAAGTTGAATTTTTTATAATACTTTGACATAAGTTTTAATATTTTTGATCCAGAATAACTGATTGACATCATTATTGAAATGAATGATTGATAAGGTTTGGAATATCCTTATTGAAGAAAAGGAGAGCAAAATATGATGAACGTTGAAGAATTTTATGTTTAATCTACGAAAAAAGATAACCATATTATTTGACGATATTTTTAATTCATAGCCACCATTTAAATTGCCACCAAACTTTAAAATGATGTATTTCAATTGCTAACGTTATAGTGGATGTTATTGAAATATTTAACTTCATACAGCTAGAATAGACTGAAGATCCGAAATTTTATGAATAATCATAATAAAAGTGATATTAGTGCTAATAATTTCTAATAAAATCAGAGTCGAACATTTCATTTGCAAAAATTCCAACAAATTGGTTGGGATTTCATATTCTTTAATTCATTTTATACTCACTAGCATCGTTTTCCCTGGAAAAGACATTATAGAAAATGACTAGTGTAAAAAATGAATAACAATTTCGTGAACACAAGGAGGTCAACAAAAAGGAAATGAAGAATGAATGAAAAGCTTTTACCTAAATAAACATTCTGGATGAATTTCCATTTTACTGACAAATGTTGGCCTACACAGACGGACTTAAGTTACTTTCTTTTCAAAGGAGAATACAATGAATTGTGCCAAACCAAACGTATAGCTTATGGCCATATATATATATATATATATATATATATATATATATATATATATATATATATATATATATATATATATATATATATATATATATATATATATGTAAATTCCATCTTCATTCGGTCGTTTTCGTATAACATATGCTCTGTTCATAGCTAGAGATACCTCTCTCTTGACCTTGGAAATCTCAATTTCAGAAAATAATTCAATAAAAGTTCAAACTTTATTTTGAAGCGGTGAATCTAATCAAATAGTTTGAATCTTATTGAGGTCATGTATTTGTATCTTCATATTATGCATTAGTTTTAGTATTCTGTCTTACTTTTTTAAAACATTGTATTCGGAAAAGAAAAGTGGAGTCATGGATGAACACTTATGTATAATTGTGTAAATTTTCCCATTGAATATATTATTATTATTACTAAGATTTTTAATACAAGCAATTTATGATAAGTGTTATTTAGCAATTTGCAGAATCATATTATAATTAACTGAGATTGAATTCTCGCACATCACTTGGTGAAACATCATAAAGAATAAAGTATAAACTTTAAAATAAAAACACTTGGCTTATGTTTCACAATAAAAAATATTTAGATACTGTATTTAGCAGTAACGAACAGTCGACATGTTTCGAGTTATGAACTCATTATCAAGACTGACTACAGGAGAGTATTGCATCGCAATTTATAAAACAGACAAAAGCAAAGGTGATACCTGAAAATCAATTTGTTCGTTTACCAGGGGTAATTGACTATTATGGGCGGAACTTATTTCGAGAATTTCAAGAAGGTCAAGGGGTTTACCCTTGTTACCTGTATGTAACAATTTGGTTTTGTTGAAATCCAGGAAGTGATTGAATTTTATACAATGTTCAGAGAAGCCAGTGGTATTTTTGTTTTGTAAAATTGACTTTTTATGTTCTTCAACACGAATATTTATATTCCTTCCTGTCTGTCCAATATAGAAAGCAGGACATTCATCGCAAAATATTTTGTAAATACCACTGTTTTCTCCGATGTTAGATTTTTCTTTATTATTGACCAAGAATGACTTCAAGTTTCTTTTATTTGTACAAATTGTTTTAACGTTATTTTTCGATAGTCTGTTACAAATTTTGCTACTCAAATTAGGCACATAATTTATTGGGAACTATTTTTGTTCTTCAGTAATAGTATGCGTGGGGTATATTGAATGCAACAGATACTTTATTCGTTTTTTCCCAATGAGCTTGTCGATAAGACTTTCATTGTAACCGTTATAATTTAATTGTATTAACTTCAGTCTGAAAATTTGTTTCCGATAATGGAATCGTGAACAACCTATGTATGAACGAATGAAAAGAACTGAGTTTTATTTTAATGTGTTGGTTACTGTCGCTGTGAATTAAAGTATCTGTGAAGGTTGGTTTTCTATAAATGTTGAAAGTAAGAGAATAGCAATCTGAACGTCTAAGAAATTCAAGGTACCGTTTTCGTTTTCTACTTCTTTTGTAAATTGAATCGAAAGAAAGAATTTTCAAACTGAAGTTAATACAATTAAATTATTAGCCACCAATAACGGTTACAATGAAAGTCTTATCGACAAGCTCATTGGGAAAAAACGAATAAAGTATCTGTTGCATTCAATATACCCCACGCAAACTATTAACGAAGAACAAAAATACTTCCCAATAAATTATGTGCCTAATTTGAGTAGCAAAATTTGTAACAGACTATCGAAAAATAACGTTAAAACAATTTGTACAAATAAAAGAAACTTGAAGTCATTCTTGGTCAATAATAAAGAAAAATCTAACATCGGAGAAAACAGTGGTATTTACAAATTATTTTGCGACGAATCTCCTGCTTTCTATATTGGACAGACAGGAAGTAATATAAATATTCGTGTTGTAGAACATAAAAAGTCAATTTTACAAAACAAAAATACCACTGGCTTCTCTGAACATTGTATAAAATTCAATCACTACCTGGATTTCAACAAAACCAAATTGTTACATTCAGGTAACAAAGGAAAACGCCTTGACCTTCTTGAAATTCTCGAAATAAGTTCCGCCCATAATAGTCAATTACCCCTTGTAAACGAACAAATTGATTTTCAGGTATCACCTTTGCTTTTGTCTGTTTTATAAATTATGATGCAATACTCTCCTGTAGTCAGTCTTGATAATGAGTTCATAACTCGAAACATGTCAACTGTTCGTTACTGCTAAATACAGCATCTAAATATTTTTTGTTGTGAAACATATGCCAAGTGTTTTTATTTTAAAGTATTTACTTTATTCATATTATAATTTAAATTTTTCGATGGAATTAACGCTTTGCTAGGTTGCTAAATAGAACTAACGTGGATCATTTTCAAATTGAATAGATGTTCTAGGTTTTTTTTATGATGAAACAATGCTTCGCTTAATTATTGAATAGAAGTATTAGAAAAACACAAAAGCACTTGCATTTGTCACGTCACATGTTAATTTCTCAATCATATTTTCTAATCATCAGTTTAAGTACCCACCAACAAATACGGCTCTGTTTTATTATATGCAGATATACATGCTATTTAAAAACAAGCAAGGCTATAATTTATTTGTATATAGCCATTTGGAAGCAATATAACGAATATACCGAATTAAACAGTATAATAACAAAACGGTTTATGGATGCAGGGTGGATACGCCGCTATGGTTGAAAATATTAATCACGGACGAAGCCCAGCAATGTGTAAGTTGTGCCTCATCCCGACACTTTGAAACGCAATTCTGTCGGCCGAAATGGCGTTCGAGGATTTTGCGAATGTTCCATTATTTTACTGCCTTAAAAAAGCACTAAATTATTACCGCTATAGCAGCTTTACCTGGAAAAGTAGATGGATTCGTTCCTTCTAAAGTGCTGTTTCCAAAGACTGTTGAAACAATTCAATAATCTCACTGTTGCGTTGCTAATTTTTTTATCCAAACAAACCTGCGGCATGTTATACTTGACGCATACTTGAATGTGGAATTGAAGTATTCATAAATACTGTTCTTCAATGGATATAATGATAATAATTAAAAGTTTATTTGCCCTCAAGTGATACAATATATAACATAAAAATTTTCATACAATTTTCCACTGAAACTAAAGTTCCACTTGCGAGTCCAAATAAAAACCTCAAATGTACAATGTACACCCATAAAGCTTTTAGCTGTCTATGGGAAAAAAAATAGATGAAACATTTCGGCAACGAGAACTCGTACGTCCTGACACCCGAAGATGGCTACTATACCCGCTAAGCTAGAGTAAGGTTGCTACATCAATTCGATGTAATGCATCATTTACACACCGCCAGTAACAATCGTTCCGAATTTTATTCCTCTATAGAGACAGCAAATTAATATAAATCAGAATTCTTCGTCTTATGGAGACACGTCCGTGGCAATAAAATGAAGTAAACTAGGAGATTTATTTGAAAATAATCAAACAAACCTCCTATCGGAGCTGGAATATCGAAATATTGCCATCTACCTTTCGACGGTAAATGTTAGAAATATTAAGTTTGTTTGATTAGTATCAAATAAATATCCTGGTTTACTTCATTATATATATATATATATATATATATATATATATATATATATATATATACGATATATAAAATGGTATAACATGAGTAACGTGAAAGGAATAGAGGAAACCTCCTACCGATGAATACCTCGAAATTCTGGCACAGTTCCTCCATCAGTTTTCATTTAGCAGATTTCCATTAATTTTAATGTAAATAAACGGTGGCCTGTTAGGAGAACCTCATTATTAGGTTTCAATGATTGTATTCGAAAAACCGACCATTTAGTAGCCCCAAAAAAGAGAAGACGAGAACTCGGTAAAAAATGGCCCATCCGTGCGAACCCAGGAGCGAAAAGCCTGGTAGAAAAAGGCGGCCGTGACAGAGATTCATATCCTCTTCGATTAACAATGGCCGGGACGTGTCCCAGTAATGGCGTACATCCGGACACGTCAGGTTCTGATGGAACTTCATTGGATGATAAATGCGTCCAAAACTCATTAGTTGTCTTCTTCGATTCATTCTGGGCGTCGGGACGGGCACGAAAGTCCCGTCCAAATGAATTAATTTCATTTTTATTAAGCATGAAAGGTTTTGATGGTAGCTTTTGTATCGAAAATTATGCAACCAGTCACGCCTGTAGTGGCATAAAATTGACACGGTTTAATTTCGAGCAGAATTGAGTAATGGTGTTCAAGTATTCTCTTAGGTGGGGACAGGTTATTAATTTTGAAATATTAATATTTGGAGTAGGTAAGATGAATTACTCACTCGCTTGTGTTGTATTAAATAAAGAAATACTGATATTGAAATAATAAGTTTTACCGTAAAATGTATTGCTTCTAGGCAGAAAGATTGTGTTTGGCAATGGTTGAATGGAAATAGAACTTTCAGCACAAACGATATTTTCTACATTAGAATATCAAAAATGCAATGATGTATGAATAGATCAGCTTCTTCTAATTTGAAGAAATCCAACGAAAAATTTTCTACCTTTGTAAAATGAAACAGTGTTTCGAAAACAAATCAGTTTAAAAACATTAAATTCCCCATAAACATGACAATTATATTAATTGTAATCATAGGAATTATTGACTTAAACAAAATTCCTTTGAATGATAGTACCTAGTAATAATCATCATCGTGAACATCATTAATTATCAAGTTTATCCCCCAAAAGCTGACTAGAACATAAATGAATATGAGGTAAATTGAAATTGTGAAAATGTTGACATAAGCCAGTAATATTCATTCGAGTAGAATCAATAATAATTATAATTAATGATGAAGCATTTTTTCAACTAGCAACAAATAAAGTTCTGATATTTTCAAATTAATCATGGTTGTGTGGAAATAATTAATAATCATAATTAATATTAAGATAAATTTATTACTTATTTCAACCATATCCGTTGGTTAGTAACTATGTATTAATAAGTATAGGGAATCATCAATAATCTTCGATTTATCATACTAACTGTAACTATTTCTAATCTCTTGATAATTATTAGCAATAACAGGCTTGTTGAATCTCAAAAAACTCGATTTTATTAAAAAGTTTACTTTTCGCCACGACATTCGTGGCTTGATAAAGCCACGAATGTCGTGGCGAAACGTCAACTTTTTAATAAAATCGAGATTTTTGAGATTCAACAAGCCTGTTATTGCTAATAATTATCAAAAGATTATATATATATATATATATATATATATATATATATATATATATATATATATATATATATATATATATATATATATATATATATATATATATATATATATATATATATATATATATATATATATATATATATATATATATATATATATATAATATATATAAATATATATATATATATATATATATATATATATATATATATATATATATATATATATATATATGTATATATATATATATATATATTTATATATAATTTTTTCAAATAAGTATTGATTGGTGCTATACAGGCGTAGCATGAATGTCGATTATTTCATTATTCTTCCTTGAAGGATGAATAGGAATTCCACGTGGTCGAGTCTCATGAAACTATGTCCGGGTGAAAATTAATTCGATTAGTTATCCATTTTTCAATTAAATTACAGAATAAATAACTAGCGTTATAAAGAAAAAAATCCTTCCTAAGAAAGTTTAATACAGATTTTTCAAAAATTTGATTGCAAAATTTGATAGAAATATTAGTTCATGGTCTCTTCAAGATCCGAGCAGATGTTACTAATCAGAGTTTTATCACTTCGTAATCCACTTTCTACGCTTCATGTTAATGTCTTTGAAGTTCCTGGAAACTTGATAATGGAATCTTTGCGTTGCTTCGCGGATGGATCAGGGCACTTATTGGGCTAAAATTCTCACTCGAAACCCGGGAATAATCTATAAATCATCAGTTCTCATTCTTTATCCCGAAAACAGGAGAAGGGACAATAATCTCTAATGAAAGAAGTTAATCATTTCTAAAACTTTTGCGTATTCTGCAATGTCTGGTTATCACAGTTCCACTTTACATTTAATTCGAAAAGTTCATCAGGTAAAAATGGAGCTTGGACAAAATGACACTTTGACATAAAATGTCGACTTGTTAGAGTAGATACATCATGAATGTTTTCGTCAAAAATAAAACCTAACTCTGTTTGAGAAAAACATTCAAGGATGATAATAATCTACTAGTTGATATTGTGTTGCTCTGATTTTATGGTTTTTCCTATTGTAGATTCAGATGAAACTTTTTGAATTGGTTTGAAAACTTAGTAACTAGAGCAATTTGGCAACTGAATGATATCAGTATCGGCTCTCTAATGGAAATTATATAAGTTACACCGATTTTGTATATTTCTAGAAGATTCATAAAAAAATCATCGTTTTTTAATTTTACTGAAATGTTTCTTAAGCTCAGACGAAGGTTTTAAATATACCTACCTACTACTGATCTTAATAATAGAAATTATTCATGACAAGCATGTTCTTTAAGACATTTCATAAGTTACAAAGTATGAAAAATTTTACGTTTCATAGCTTTTTGAATTTTGTATCCAAATTTCTTCGCTTCACTTATTAATTTCAATTTATTGGTAAAAAAACTAATTTTAACGCATTTTTAAAATTTTCTAGTGTTCTGTCTACCAGAATATAGAATGGTAAAGCTAAATGAATGAATATTGAAGATCAATTAACCAGTTTATTTGAATCACAGCATTCAAATGGTTGTTATATAATGAAATGAATATTTCATTGAGCTGTATTTATTCAGAACCAATCGACTATTCCATGTTTCATGAAAATTGCACCTCAGACGGTAGCATATGAATGCATTAACAATTTAGTTAAAACACCGTTTTTACAATAAATATGATTGTTTCTGTTTTACTAATTAACCTTTTCTGAGCATTAAATCAGATGTTGACTCTACCAAAAAAAATATATTTAATGGTCTGTGGAAATTGTGCGTCATACGTTTTTCATAAAATTAAGATTTGAAAAATCCTTTCAAAAAAATATTATGTGGATATAAAACTAATCGAAACTTGAGATATAGGTCAACTATTGCAGAAAATCTTCTTTTGGCCTCAATTTCCAGAAATCTTCAAATTCTTCTGAAGAAGTTCGTGACTTTGAAGAATGTTTATCTGCATGAAGAGTTAAAACTCTCTCGGGCTGTTTACAATTCGTTCGCGGGCCATATTGTGGCCTGCAGGCCGAGAGTTGGACAATCTTATAAAAAATTAAGTTTGGAAAAGTATTTAAAACAAATACAATGAAATTGTGACAATCCCTGAAGAAACGCAAATGTCTAAAATCACTTTTGTATGTTAAAAAACTTCATTTTTAACATTGTCATGATTCGTTCAAATATCGTAAATCCATTTCTGGAAGTACCAAATTATTGAAGAGTAATTATGCAGGAAAGTGCCAGCTATATACATCCACTTATGCAACTTTCGCATGTACGGACAAAGGAGTATCGGTACTCCGCTAGTGGAAATTCCAAGCAATTCACGAGGTTTCTAGAAAGCTCCGCAATGAGAAGGAAATGCATAGAAATTCTTGCGATCGTTATTTTCAGTTCAGTCAAGTGTTGGTGGTTTCCAAGATGATTATTATTTTTCTCAAGAGGTTATTGTTATTCGGGTAAATCTTTGGAGAAACAAGAAATTCAGCTCTGAGCGAAATATTCGCGTTCACGAATTTATGAAGTAATAATAATACTGCATTTTTAGTTGACGAATAGAATTTGCCCCGAGCGAAATTCCTAAATTTAACTTCGTTCAGGAAGATAACAACTTTCTTTATTGAAATTTTATATTTAAAAGAATCATTCTTGTAACGGATGAAAAAATTCAACAAAAACTCGACGGACGGTTTTATATATTGAATACTATTTCAATAAATGTATACAAATGAAATATTGAATAAACGTTGTGGTATAGTTACGTAATCATTAGCATTATTCGTTAAATATATCCATATATATATATATATATATATATATAAGTATATATAATTATATTAAAATAAAAACAATAAAATAATAAAACAATAAAATTTAACAATAAAAATTAATAACATTAAATTTTCACGTTGAATAAAACAGTACAATATATTATTCAGTCGTGATGTCTAGATATCAAGACTGAATAATGTATTGTACTGTTTTATTCAACTTTAAAATTTAATGTTATCAATTTGTATTGTTTATTGAAAATGGCATTATAAGCCGAAACGCGTACCGTTTCAGCCGGGTCAGCTAGAATGATAGATAGATATAATGATAGATAGATGCATAGAAAGATTTTTTTTAGATAGATAGATAGAATGATAAATAGATAGTTAGATAGATATAAAGATAGATAACTATCTAGATAGATAGATAGTTAGATAGATAGATACATCTTCAGATAGATAGATAAAAATAATTTATATGGCAGAACAACGTCTTCCGGGTCAGATAGACTGATAGATAGATATGTACATAGATAGATAGATAGATAGAATGATAGATATATAGTTAGATAGATATATAGATGAAAAGATAGATAACTATCCAGACAGATAGATACTTAGATAGATAGAGATACATCGGCAGATAGATGAATACATAGAAATATAGATAGATAAAAATAATTTATATGGCAGAAAAACGTTTGCCGGGTCAGATAGATTGATAGATAGATATGTACATAAATAGATAGATAGATAGAATGATAGATATATAGTTAGATAGATAGAATGCTAGATATATAGTTAGATAGATATATAGATAGAAATATAGATAACTATCCAGATAGATAGATAGAGATACATCGGCAGATAGATGAATACATAGAAAGATAGATAGATAAAAATAATTTATATGGCAGAAACACGTTTTCCGGGTCAGATAGATTGATAGATAGTTATATATATATATATATATATATAGATA
Organism: Cynegetis impunctata; assembly: GCA_030704885.1. NCBI lineage: Eukaryota > Metazoa > Arthropoda > Insecta > Coleoptera > Coccinellidae > Cynegetis > Cynegetis impunctata. The sequence goes on along the minus strand of JARQZK010001469.1, from coordinate 31,940 downwards.
GCTTGAAAGATAGATAACTATCTAGATAGATAGATGATACATCGACAGATTGATGAATACATAGAAAGATAGATAGATAAACAATTTATATGGCAGAACAACGTTTGCCGGGTCAGATAGATTGATATACATAAATAGGTAGATATATATATAGATAGCTTGAAAGATAGATAACTATCTACATAGATAGATAGATAGTTAGATAGGTAGATATACATCGACAGATAGATGAATAGATAGAAAGATAGATAGATAAAAATAGTTTATACTATATAAGGAAAATTTTTCTATTTTCAAAAATTATCGAACAACTTTCCAATGGAGCTGGTTATACTTATACTGCAACGCCTGATTCAACATTCACAATCCAAGGATGAATTATAGGAAGCGTCAAGTCATCCCGACTCAAAATCTGCATACAGCTGTTTCGATATTTCTAGATATCATCATTCGACATATACAGAAATGCCTAAATAAGTCTTAGAAAAAGATAACTGAAATATCAATACTTTCATTGAATATTCAGCAAATATAAATATTTTATATAACGAATCTTCAAATTACCGAATAAATCCATTCTGACAAAGTCATATATGCCAATGAGACCAATAAACCGAATTCAAATAGCGCGACAGTTCGACGAGGAAGTGACTATATCCATATGTCGATCAGCTAATTTTATTGCCTAATTCTAATAAGCAAATATTCATTCCGTTGTAATCAAAGTGCACAAATTCACTATTAGCGTTACTGCTGATTTGACGTTTAATGTGTTTCCGGATAGAATATATATTATTTATGCACGAATGATCCCCTCACTAGGCAATATTGTTAATTAACTGAATAAAAACCTTCAGTGGATCGAATAATTTATAGGGTAGCAATTAATTGTTCCATTCGGTTCATTGGAAAACGTCAGTATCTAGCAGAACGCAACGAAGCGAATTGAAAATTTGAAAATTGAATGAATAAAACTAGAATGAGTACGAACACTATATTATAGATGTCAGTAATATAGTTAATAATATACCCCGTGAAGGCGTCTACACCGAATTCAAATTTTTCATTTCGATATTGCGAATTTTGGCACTTGTTGAAATTTTTCGAATATGTTACAAATATGGGTAGAAAATTATCCTGTTTCACACACACACACACACACACACATATATATATATATATATATATATATATATATATATATATATATATATATATATATATTAAAAAAAATAAATATATATATATATATATATATATAGCACCTAGGCTACTATTTTTTGAAAATCCGTGTCTTTTCGGAAAATATATTTATGTACGTCAGTTAAATGATTTCTTCGAGGGTTATCTAGATATTTCGATGTGCAGTTGTTAACTATAAGTAACTGAAAAGAAAACCACCGTATTTCTAGTCTAATCAAAGTAGAAAGAGAGGTAAACTAAAAAAGACAAACGCGATCTGAGTAAAAAATTTCAATCAAATCGTTAGAGCTGTTTCTGAGATACGCGAGTATATTCATATATATATATATATATATATATATATTATATATATATATATATATATTATACATATATATATAAATATATATATATATATATATATATATATATATATATATAATATATAAATATATATTTATATATATATATATATATATATATATATATATATATATATATATATATATATATATATATATATATATATATATATATATATATATTAAAAATTTCTTACTTCTCCTTATAACCAGGTCTATTATTTTATAAAGATTTTGTTTGATTTTACGAACCTGGAACAACCAAAATAAAACAAAATACTTATATATATATATATATATATATATATATATATATATATAGATATATATATATATATATATATATATATATATATATATATATATATATATATATATATATATATATATATATATATATATATATATATATATATATATATATATATATATATATATATATATATATATATATATATATATATATATATATATATATATATATATATATATATATATGTATAAACATAGATTTATATATATATATATATATATATATATATATATATATATATTCATATATATATATATATATATATATATATATTCATATATATATATATATATATATATATATATATATATATATAAATATAAATATATGAATATATTCCATCAACGAAAAACACTTAAAAATTTTGTTTTTTGGGAACAAATATAAGTATCACCACGTATAAATAAATAAAGTACACTCTTGAATCAGAACATAACTTGACGGTTGGGTTGCTGTTGTATGTATGGTATGTTGTATATACATGGATCAACTGTTGCCAGTATACTCTAATATACGCGGCATAAACTCCAACAATAATTTCAATAACATAATATATAATATAAAATATGTTATATTAAATTAATCAAACATACATACATACATTAAATGACAGACAGATATGATAATAATAATAATAACATAAACCACATTCACGTGTTTTTCAGATTCTCCTCATTGTCATTCAATACAGTTTTTTTCATGTCTTTCAATATTCTATGAACTTCAATCACTTAATAATTCATTTATCGTGCACAAATATAAGTATCACTAGATATAAAAGCATCAACTGCTTTCGTTATACCCTAATATATGTGGCGGTATCCTAATTATCTCGAAGTGAAAGGTGCGCATAGTACGTTGCGCAAAGGAAAGTAACATTTCACTTTTAGTTAACGCTCGATTTCACTCCTCATAAAATTTTCATACCGCGGACTAAATAGAAAATCGTTTTTCAAGGAGTAAACTCCAATAATTTGTTTGAACACATGGTATTTCAGTACTCCGAACGAAGACAGAGTTTCGATATCATTCAACAGATTCTCATCAAGGCGTATCTAAAGAGTATCGAAGACTCGATATGTAGAGCTGTGGCAAACCGTATGTATTCGTTACTAAGTAACGAATACTTCATTAGACTCGAAGTAACGATTCGTTACTTTCGAACTAGCATCGTTACTCGTTACTTTCGCATTTTTCCTTTGCGCATGACTTTGAGCATGTATTTGTACTACTGTTCTGTTTATGAATATCATATAAAAATATTAAAAATTAAATAATAAGAAAACAACGTGTCTAAAAACCACAAAATGAAAATAACTTTTTATTCGACTAGTTTCGCCTGTTACAGCATTATCAAGACTGAATACATGTATTAATAAAAAGTTATTTTCATTTTGTGGTTTTTAGACACGTTGTTTTCTTATTATTTAATTTTTAATATAAATATGAACTACCACAGAGTTGATTCATCGTCCATCGAATTTATCATATAAAAAAATTAAAATTTATCTTTGGGTAATAATTATTAAGGTAGATAACCGTGACGTCAGATGTTTAATTTTTATTAGATGTACGAGTGAAAAGATGACCACCACAAGTCACACGAACTTTACTTCACTTTTTTACCTACATATTACATCAGTTAACACTCATATATTTGATAATAAAATTTTTTCAATAAGTATAAAGAAAAACATGAAAAAAAAACAAGACATACCTCTAAAAAAATTTTCAAAATTTAAATCACAAAAGAATTATTATATTCACATACCTTAAAAAAATACCAATTTGCCAGTACTAATAAAAGTAATCTGCAGAAACCAATTTATGTGAAATTATTTTATTTCAAAATGTTATATAAAATAAGCCTTAAATCTTAGAAGCAATTGAACGAAGAGTTAATAAAAAGGGGAGATGAACAATTTGAAAATAATGAGTTTTGAGTCTTGAAATTATTACAAAATAATATCCTTTTTTGATAACTCTGTTGAATAATTTGAAAAAAAACCTAAAAAATTCAAAAGCCGTTATTTCAGTAATAATATGTATCAATGGCGTTTCCTACAAATATGCACAAGAATTTATTGTAATTAATAAAATGCAATCAGCTATCTATAAGCCTAGCCTACAGGAAAGTGTCCAATAATCCAATAAATCATACTAAGTATAAATAACGACACATAAATATTAATGCAATAAGGAATATGAGCTTGAATCTTTCAAATTATCGTTATATTATACGGAACTAACGAATCTTATACGAAAGTAACGATAACGAATGTAACGAAACATACGAAACTAACGTATATACGGTATATCTGTAAAGTAAACTACTAACGAATCTTATACGAAAGTAACGATAACGAATGTAACGAAACATACGAAAGTAACGATAACGAAATCTAACACTAAAGCGTTCAAATCTTTCCTTATACGGAAGTAACGAAAGTAACGAATACTTAGTAACGAATACTCCATCATAAAGTAACGAATACATACGGGTAACAAACTTTTCGTTACTTTTACAGGCCTATCGATATGGTGCTATCCACGGATATTGTTTTCAGCAGAAGACGTGAAACCTCATCTCTCGGATGACACGTATTGTATACACAGTCGATTAGATGATGCAGATGTCCAATTATCTACCCCATTGATTTTACGAAATTATCGTTCACGTCTATATCCTCACGGAGATTTCCCGGGACAGTTATAGAAGAGATCGGCCGAATCTATCGCCGCCCCTCCTCCCCGCCGGCTTGGCACTAACCACCTTTCGAATTCCCGAGCATCCTGTGTAATTGATCTGGCGCAAGTAGCCGATATCAGCCCGGAGTCCGACGTTTCCAGGGAGCCATTTTGCTGATATTCTCGCGAAGACATGTATCAAGAAAGGTACCTTAACGGTCCCTTAGAGACACCCTACATTTTCGCAGATAAATAAACTATTAAAACTTTTATTTGAATTTCAGTATTTGCTCTTTTCCGGGGCTCACGTTCGGGGAACTCAATTCCTCGCTCTGTTATCCGGGATGAAATTGGGTTCGGACCCAGTCAATATGAGCGGGCGGAAAAGGCGCTCGACATACATTATGTAGAGTTCACTATGCTTGGGCGAAATCCTTGCCTACTGTTTTATCGCCTGAAAGAACAAACAGTCGTCCTTTTGTGTGAGAAATCGAATTCAGTGGACAGCTGCTCGTTAATATTTAAATGATCAATAATCGACAATGCCTACACTGTTCTCCTGGCCCAATTCCACTAAAGCACTTGTACACATGGCAAACTGTATGACGTATAGAAACTGTGCTTCTTTGTTTGTCCTTGTTAATAAATGGAACATACAGGGTGTCACGGGAAAAAATTTGAATAGACAAAGACTACTTTGTCTTGCTAAAATTTTTTCCGAATGTGGTTATTTATTACGTGCTATTCAGTCTAATATCAACATTCAAAATTGTTATCATTAGATGGCAAGGGAAACCACAGAAACCTATTGTACTATTTTCATCTCCAAATTTTCAATCCAATGCTTTGCTACGCCGTTCTGATGAGGACCAAAGAGTCCGAAACACGTGTAAACGGCTGCTTCCATATAAACGTTCTATACCGATAATTCTGCTCTACTTTTTTAATATTTTCCTGCGACTAATTTCTTTGTTGTTAGATAAATAGTACCCTATTATTTTTATTTTCGAACATTACGTAGGTAAAGGTTTCTGTGGTTTCCCTTGCCATCTAATGATAACAATTTTGAATGTTGATATTAGACTGAATAGCACGTAATAAATAACCACATTCGAAAAAATTTTTAGCAAGACAAAGTAGTCTATTCAAATTTTTTCAAATCAATAAATGTCATAGAAATTTCAATTTTTTCAAAAGTTTTGAAAAACTACGAATGTCGTAGTGAAACGTCAACTTTTTAATAAAATCGAGTTTTTTAAGATTCAACCAGCCTGTTATTGCTAATAATTATCAAGAGATTAAAAATAGATCACAGGCAACAACAATTCGAATAAATAATTATATATATATATGTATATATATATATATATATATATATATATATATATATATATACATATATATATATATATATATATATATATATATATATATTCGATGAGTTTCACAAAGTTTGCACCATATGGAAAACTTCTTTATTATCTATTTGTCAGAAAATTATATTCTTGATAAAAACTTGTGGATTTCGGAAAACTGGAATATGAGATGTCTAAATTTATGAGCGGTGTACAGGGGAGAACAAAAAATGAAAATTTAGATCAAGAGTAAACTACTCTTATTTTCCAAATTATCAAAAAAGTTTCCTCAGAAAAGTTGTTTCAATTTGAAAACAATATGCAAATTTGAAATCACAGCCACAGTTTTTTTTGAAAATTTCAATAAAGAATTTTGTCCACGATCATTATTATTTTCAGCGATGGAAGAAAGATATGTGGAAATTTAAGGATTTAGTGATTGATAATTCGAATTTTTGTAATTTGGTTTTCACCTATGTCCAATACATATGTAATTTTGGACTACCCTTTATGGTAACACTATGATTGATGTAATCGTAAACTTATAATTTCGAATCACCCAATTGTGTAGCATTAATTAATTCAATTAATTATTTCTTTTCATAAAATCCTACTGATAGTTACATAAATACAGAGTGAAAACATCCATATACTAGTTCGAATAATGAATTGGACTTTTTTTTTTTAAACATCAAAATATCGTAATACGAGTGAGGCGCCTGAGGTGTATATGAGACTAGTACTCTTTTTGAGGCTAAAACCATACAAAAATGAATTTTTTTAATTTTTTGCGTAGGTGGCAAGTATTTCAAATCTGAATACTTTTCCAACTAAACTTTTTTTTAAATGTCGAAAATAAGAGAATTTTACTTTTGATCAAAATTTTTTCAGAAATTTAGAATTTCACATCTCAAATCCATGTTTCCTAAAATGCACCAATTTTCATCAGGAATGGAATTTTCTAACAAATGGATGATCAAAAAGTTTTCTATATCGTTCAAACATTTTGAAACTCATTATTTATATATATATATATATATATATATAAATATACATATATAAATATAATAATATATATATATATATATATATATATATATATATATATATATATATATATATATATATATATATATATATATATATATATATATATATATATATATATATATATTATATTTATGCAGATGTTCACACGTAATTTGACATTGAATTTAATGAAACAGGTTCTTATAATATTTTGTTATGATTGTAAGTTTTTTGAACATGAATAAATAACTACAAGTTTCACGTAACGTTAGAGACGATAAGTCGCAGACCGAAATGTTAGAAGTTGGTTGCTTTAAATGAATATACCGTGGTTATCGTTTTACTGCTACAAATAAACCGATGAAACTCGCATTTCTTGCTCATTGCTACAATTGTACTCCCAACAAGAGAAATTCTTCATCAATTACATAACCAACTATTCGCAGTAACTTAATTAGACGAATGAATTATACCTCTTGGCGCTCTGAACACAAGGACTATAAATCTGATGTAATAATTATCCTTGCACAGTAGAAAATACGGATAGCCAAATAACTACTAGCAAGCTCGTTCAGTATTCAGCTGAAATGGCTTGCACTTGCCTTACGCAATGACATATGAAGGAATCGTTAACACTGTTGTTTGTGTGTTTTACAGATTCATCGGGATATATGCTTGATTTTTACAGCAGAAATTTGTGTTGAACCAAAACAAAACTTGAATTTACTACGTTTATTATCACAAAAATACTTCGAAAAATATAACACTGCGATTGCAATTTATAGATTTGCGCCTACAGGTGGGAAAGAATTATTGCAGGTACCTAAATAGACAAGAGGAATATATTTCAAGAAGGGCTAATAGAAGTGGTTTTCCCAAATTGGTACAATAAAATTTTTTTAGAAAAATCATTATTGTTTGAATACACTAAATATAGGAGAATATATCAAGTCGATCTGGTCGTTCAGCAAGATATCTTTCGCATTATGATTTAGTTTAAAAATTTCTAATGATTCTAAGTAGGTAAGTTTGGTTCCTTTCGGTAATTTGTGCATAATGTGAAAATTATTTATTTGTGGAAATGGGTGGTGGTTTTCACGGCAATGATTTGAAAACGTTTTATTTTTCAAAAAAGATTGTTGATGTTCTTCAAATCTTGTCTTGAACGATCGACCAGTCTGACCTACAAACACTCCTTTAAATACAGGACAAATCAACCTATAAACTCCTGAACTTTCAAATTTTGAAGTGATATCTTTGGCATTGAATAAAAATCCAGAGAGTTTTGTCTTAGGTTTGAAAGCAATTTAATATTACATTTAAGTATGACATTAGCAACTTTCTGTTAGAGGACCAAAATATGTTAAAGATGTGAATTTTTACGATTTTTCTACTTTCAATTGAGGATGGATGCTGTCGAAATTTCTTTCGAAATTTCTTTTGCTAAATTTATCCCTAACAAATTTAGCAATTATTGGACAATCACAAAATCCATATCTTATCCAGGATTCGAACCCGGTACAGTCTGTGCCCTAGACAATTTCTCATCCATCAAGAGCACGGACGGTTGATTAAAGAGTGAGAATGTAACATATTTGTGTAATCAAGGACCAGAGTTAAATGCCGAATAACAAACAAGAAATATTTTAAATGCTAACACACAAATTTTACCTAAAACTAAGAACCCTCCAGTACGCTGTTGAATATTTTTCATTATCTGCTCAAGAGCACAGTCTACGCGTCAATAGCTTCACGAAGAACATTTTTCTTTTGGAAATCCACAGTACAAGTAAACGAAATTTCTAATTACCTTTTTTATCTGCAGATTTTCAACAGATAATTAGTTTCTCAACTGATCTGGAATGTGTTTCAATCCATTATTTTCTCGGCAAACTCAGATCTTCCAAGCTGATTACTCACTCTTCACTTGCAACACAGATTGAAAATTAATTACTCATCAAAACTCGCTATATCTCAATTATTTCATCAGAATCCGCAATCTCCGACAAGAATTGAATGGAAATTAATAAGTCGTTTCTTGAACGTAAACTGAATTCGTTCGGAAGGCAGGAAGCAGAATGCAGATTCGAGTAATTTTTGAAATTTGCATTGTAAATATTCGATTCATCATCCGAAACCCCCGCTCTTGCTATGGAAATTTCTTATGAAGGCGTTTTCCCTGACAAATTTCATACTTCCACGCGGAATATGGAATGGGTAAATAACAGGGTTGAATGTTGCTTGTTTGTCTTAAACTCAGAATAATATCTCAGAATAATGGAACCGACGATGAGAAATTTTATTATTTGACCAATGATCTTCACAGATTTTTTTCGGGCGATAAACATTTATGTTGAATAGAGAATGAATGCTACGGCGGACGCTGGTGCGGAAACTTCCAGCTATGTGTTTAGATCAGTAATTATATATAAAAATTAATCCTTATTTCCCTTGGTCCCGCCATCACGCTTGAACGGCTGGACCGATTGCACTAACTCTTTTTTTGTTGTGTTTTTTATTGTCAGAAGAAGGGTCTTATGAAAGAAAAAATTAAGAAAATTGCGCGGGAAATTATAAAATCCGTATATATAAAAATGAATCCTTATTTCCCTTGGTCCCGCCATCACGCTAGAACGGCTGGACCGATTTCACTAATTCTTTTTTTGTTGCGTTTTTTATTGTCAGAAGAAGGTTTTTATGAAAGAAAAAATTAAGAAAATTGCGCGGGAAATTAGAAAATCTCTATATATAAAAATGAATCAACGGCTGGACCGATTTGATTAATTCTTATTTTGTTGTGTTTTTATTTTCAGAAGAAGGTTATTATGAAAGAAAAAATTAAGAAAATTGCGCGGGAAATTAGAAGATTTGAGAATAATTAAAAACAATATAAAATTATTTCTAAAATTCTATTTATTTTTGTTGTGTTTTTTATTGCCCGAAGAAGGTTCTTATGAAAGGAAAAATTAAGAGAATTGCGCGAGAAATTAGAAAATTTGAGAATACTTAACCACCATATAAAATTATTTCTAATCTATGTCATTTTTATTTTGCCATGACTTAGAATAGAAAAATTCATATTACTCTCAATTGTTTACCCTTCTACGATCAACCCATATTTTTGCATCTTTTCATTTTTTAAAATTTTATCCACAGATCCGCAATAGGGCTGCAAGATGGCAATCGAAAATAACAATAGTCGGTTTGAGAATAGGTCGTAATATATTTTTCATACTCCCAATGATTAACATTTTTGCCGGGTCAGATAGATTGATAGATAGATAGTTAGATAGATAGATAGAAAGATAGATAACTAGATAGATAGATAGATAGATAGATAGATAGATAGATAGATAGGTAGGTAGGTAGATATACATCGGCAGATAGATGAATAGATAGAAATATAGATAGATAAAAATATTTTATATGGCAGAACGTTTGCTCGGTCAGATAAATTGATAGATAGATATGCAGATAGATAGACAAAAAGATAGATAGATAGATAGAATGATAGATAGTTAGATAGTTTGATAGTTAGATAGATAGAAAGATAGATAACTAGATAGATAGAAAGATAGATAACTAGATAGATAGATAGATAGATAGGTAGGTAGGTAGATATACATCGGCAGATAGAAGAATAGATAGAAATATAGATAGATAAAAATATTTTATATGGCAGAACGTTTGCCCGGTCAGATAAATTGATAGATAGATATGCAGATAGATAGACAGAAAGATAGATAGATAGAATGATAGATATATATAGATAGTTAGATAGATAGAAAGATAGATAACTATCTAGATAGATAGATATATAGTTAGATAGGTAGATATACATCGGTAGATAGATGAATAGATAAAAATAATTTATATAGGTTATGACCTGATAAAAATGCAGAGCATTTTCCTGAAAGGTAAACATGAAAGCATGTTTCTGAACTATAATTCATTAAAATATATTCAATTATAACAAGCGTACGTTGATTATAACATGCGTACAAACTCTCAAGAACTGTAGTCTAGTTTGAGGATTTTGGATCTGGGTAAACTTTTGGAGTTGGAACAATGTAAATTGATGTTTAAAATAGGAAATGAATTTTACAAAAATCTATCGCAGCGAGCTGCATTAGAAAAGCAGGTTTTCAAAACGCATACAGTTTAAAAAATCTTTTCATTCAATTGTTGTTGATGAATGATTTTTGTTCCAAATCAAAAAAACAAAAATTGCGCCCTCTATCGTGTAAAATATATTATTTCCTAAAATATTTATTTACTCCTCCGGGGGGTCAACCCACCAACTAATTCATACCGAAATAAATACCATCCAAGATATCATACGAAACTACCTACGTACAAAGTTTCAACACTATAGTCCCAAAATTGCGCCTTCTATCGTGCAAACAAGATTTATTTCCTCTCCTGGAGGGTCAACCCCCCAAGCAATTTATACCAAAATCAATCCCATCCAATATATCATACTAAACTACATATCCACAAACTTTCAATCCTATTGCACCAAAATTTAACCCTTTACCATGTGAACATGATCTATTTCTTCCCCCAGGGTGTCAACCCCACAACCAAGTCGAACCAAACCCAATCCCATCCAAGATATCATACGAAACTACCTATTTACAAACTTTCAATTTCATTGCTTCTAAATTGCCTTTATGGTGTAAATAAGATTTATTCCTTCCCCCGGGGGGTCAACCCCCCAACCAATTCGAACCAAAACCAAGTGCATTCAAGATATCATACAAGACTACCTAGATACAAACTCTCAACCCTATTACTACAAAATTGCGCCGTTTATCGTGTAAACAAGATTTATTTCCTCCCTAGTAGGGTCAACCCCCCAACCATTTCGAACCAAAATCAATACATATATATATATATATATATATATATATATATATATATATATATATAGATATATATATATATATATATATATATATATATATATATATATATATATATATATATATAAATATATATATATATATATATATATATATATATATATATATATATATATATATATATATATATATAAATATATATAAAAATATATATATATATATATATATATATATATATATATATATATATATATATATATACAGGGTGACCCAGAGCTACGTAATCGGTCCATAACTTTTTTGTCATTGAAGATATCGATATGAAATTTTCAGAGCAAATATGGTCTGACCAAGTCTATTTTTCAAAATTATTTTGAAGAAAATTGCACTACCGGTTTTGCCGGAAGTGATATTAACTTTGTTATTTCAAATGGAATACCCTGTATATTTTTTGATTTTCGAATTTCTTATGTAATTTATAATAAAATTGTCATACCACTCTTTATACCTAAAATGAACAGTTTTCGAGTTATTCATTTTTTTCGTAAAATTTTGACAGTTGCGTCTTCAACAAAAATAGGCTATAACTTCTTTGTTAGTAGGTCTATTGGTATGCGGTTTGGATTTTTGTAACCTTGAAACAGTGTTTTATTCATTCCTTTGTCAAAATTTTCTATAATTCTAACTTATTACTTGATAAAATCTAGGGTGAAGTTGGCAAATTTCAAACGTTAATAACTTTCTTATGCTTAATGGAATGCTATGTATATTTTTGCATTTTTAAATATGCTATTCAATTACCTTTCGATTTGTATAACCATTCTCTATACCTGAAGTTAATAATAACAAAGATATTTCACAATTTTGTAATAATTTATATATCAATACACCTGAGAAACCGTCTAGCGTGTTATTTTGACGTATCCATGGATACCAATAATAAAAATTATTTAAAATCTTATTGTGTCACCTTTTCTAGTATTTTTTCAGTTAATAAAATGGATTTTACGCGACAAGAAATGATGAATATGGTTTACTGTATTGGAGAAGCGGATCGAAATGTTCTGCTAGCTAGTAGAATTCATCATCAAAAATATTCTGATTCTGATTCAACTACGTTTTGTGATTCTGTTATTAATAAGCATTGATTTCTTTCTGTATAAAATTGAAATGTATAATTTGGAGTAACTATTGGATCATGCGAATGTACTCCTCCTGACTAAAATGATAATGTCAAACTTGACATTGCAATTTGACATCAGTCTACTACAAACATATGTTGTTTATAAACAACAATAATTATTGAATATTAACGGCTTAGAATTACTATTCTTTCAATATCTTTTCGGATATCAGCATCAGGTGCTACAAACCTAATGAAGAGAAAAGGTGGCACAATTGAATTTGAAACAATTTTCGTAATTGGTATCCATGGATACGTCAAAAATAACTCGCTAGTCGATTTCTCAAGTGTATTGATATATAAATTATTACAAAATTGTGAAATATATTTGTTATTATCAACTTTAGGTATAGGGAATGGTTATACAAATCGAAAGGTAATTGAATAGCAAATTTAATAATGCAAAAATATACATAGCATTCCATTAGAAATAAGAAAGTTATTAACGTTTGAAATTTGCCAACTTCACCCTAGATTTTATCGAGTAATGAGTTGGAAATATGAAAAATTTTGACATGGAATAAATAAAACTAGTTTTCAAGGTTACAAAAATCTAAACCGCATATCAATAGACCTACTAACAAAGAAGTTATAGCCTATTTTTGTTGAAGACGCAACTGTCAAAATTTCACGAAAAAAATTAATAACTCGAAAACTGTTCATTTTAAGTATGAAGAATATCATGACAATTTTATTATAAATTACATAAGAAATTCGAAAATCAAAAAATATACAGGGTATTCTATCTGAAATAACAAAGTTGATATCACTTCCGGCAAAACCGGAAGTACAATTTTCTTCAAAATAATTTCGAAGAATAGACTTAGTCAGACCATATTTGGTCTGAAAATTTCATATCGATATCTTCAATGACAAAAAAGTTATGGACCGATTACGTAGCTCTGGGTCACCCTGTATATATATAGATATATGAAATTGAGTGTTTGGTGCCAAGCATCATAAAAAGTCATGAAACAAAAGTGGCCTAGGTATACAATCGAATGCCTGATTCGATAAAATTTTCAAATTCTCTGCCTTGTTTCACGAAACAGGTAAAAGAAATTTTGAACTTGGTATGAAATGATGTTAATTTTATTTCGATTTTCATATTTAGATTTACCGTTATACCATTGTAGATAACAAGTTTTGGTTTGCATACTAATATGAGTTATTTTCTTGAGACCAATGCTCAAATTATTGTTTAAATGATTTCTTTTAATTTTTTGTGTTGAATTGTAAAACCTATGTATAATAGACGCTCATCAATTTTCGTCCATCTAGAACTCATGCCCAATTTGAAGATACAAAATTATAAAGAGTCATTATTCTGGTGCATTTAATCCAAGATAAGGAAGGATTAACCGTTTGGGTGGCTATCCCGCCCCAAAGAAGACTACCAAATGTGGCAAATAAGACCAATTCACCGGTATGGCAGCTCCTGGAAGTCTGAGAATGATTTCTGTAGTTTTTCTAAAACAAAGTGCTTATCTCTATAACTGGAATTCACAACTGATTTATGACTTAGGTGAGTATAATGTATTTTTGATTAATTCAGCGTCAATAACGATAATATAAAGAACTTATCACAATCAGAATTGAAATAAAGAAATATATACGATCATAAAATATGTATAAAATCTATGATAACCATTCACTTTCCGAATTCAATACTGAGTAAATAATCAGTTTAGAAAAATATCAAAACAAGATTTGAGCAGAATGGTAACTTCAGAAATATCTGCGTCAACTAACTCACTTTTTTAGAGAGTTCTAAAGTTTCTAGTTTTATTTTTAACTGACTGCGTACGTAGAAAGTTAAACCATGATGAAAGCAAATATGCACAATACGTTTAGGACTGAACGCTAGTATAGGTTTGTACGTACGTTATGCTACTGGCATCCGACAACCACCACTAATTACAATCAGAGGCGGAAATATCCTATTTCTATTTCATTAAAATTGCAACGTGGAGGATCAAAAATGCAATTCTGCATTTTCAATCTAAGCGGTGAATTGTTGGTTTCCAATATCCTTGGTGGAGGGTTTGTTATCCAGATAGAAGTCCCGACGACGATTTGTATTGGGGAACAATTATAAATTTTTTAGTTCACTCCGAGTCAAATTAGCTGCACTGATGAAATTTAATAATATCGAAACAGCTGTATGTAGATTTTGAGTCAGGTGACTTGACGTTTTCAATAATTCACCATTAGATTCTGAATGAAAAATTAGCGTCTCGGAATACGTGAAACCAGCTCCCTTGGAAAGTTGTTTGATAATTTTTCAAATTATTCAAGAATTTTCCTTGTTCACTTTATGTAATATACTTTCATTTAATTTGAAGTAGCAGAAAAACAAGGATTAATGGAGGAATTTCAATATTCGTCTGCTAAAATATACTTTAGGGCAGGATTTCTCACTCTTGTAGTCGCTACTACCCTCTTCTTTCATGGAGTATTTTGGCTTCGGCTACTCCTTTTGTATTTTAGTGTTGATGAAATTTTTTTAATCTGCAAAAGTGTAATTTTTCAATTGATAACAATCCGTGTAGCTTATTATCTAATAATAAATAAGAAGATTTTATAAAGTTACAATATCGCTCTTAATATATTTCGTTTGATTAGCATTCCTTCAATAAGCTATTACTTCAGATGTGCTCTCAGTACAGATTATTGTACCTACTGATATCACACCGTTTAATTATTGTTTAAATTATATGAATTAAGAAAGAAGACCGAACATTTTCCGCTTACTCATGTCTCCTGACATCTTAGACATGTCTTGCGACCCACTGGTTGAGGATCTATACTTAGGGAATTTAAAAAAATACCAGAATGAAAATCGCGATATTTATTTCTTAATAATGAAAAATTCAATTTCATGTTATATATGCCTTATGTTCCTCGAAAGCATTCATATTATATCAATTGACCAAATTAAAGCTAGGTCTCTAAACATTTTGAATAAATTTTTCAATTAAATTACAAATTTTTGATTTTTCTACATTGACAAACATATCTACAGAATAATTTCTGCCATTAAAAAATTATTTTAAGTAATCAAATAGTCTTCACATGATACAAAAGAACTTCTATAGTGATTAGATAATATAAGGAAACCTGACAAAAAGTGGGAGACGCCATCTAGGGTGCATAAAAAGGTAAGGTACACACGTGTCTGTGATGAAATTTATATACGTAAGGAAAAAGTTTGAACTCCAGTTGCGAATCTGTAGTTATTAAAGAACTTTGAGAAGTTTTATGCGGAAAGATTTAATAATACCGTGACTGACGTGGAACAAGGTTTTAATTAATGAAAATATATATTAAAGGATATGTTGATAAGCGAAATTTTAAAAAAGATTAACGAAAGCCAAGTTTTTCTTGAAGTAATAATAAAATTGATTTAAATCCGAAATTCTGTCTAAATTCCTATTGATCTGGAGGAATGAGTTCTTTCGTATAATTACTTTCGTCATACTTTTTAATACAAATTCCAATTGAAGCATCGACATTGGCGTTTGAGATAGCTCCAGAAAATAGTCAATCATTACATAGGGTGATTTTCTGCCCCAAAGAAATATTCTCTTAGTCTGAAATTTGTTTTTATATGTAGTTGAAATCTTTTCCTGATAACCCAGGATTGAATAAAAATTTCATGTTCCATTATTTCATTTTCCTTTGATTAATTTTTTCTGATAATTCCTGATGAATATTATATATATATATATATATATATATATATATATATATATATATATATATATATATATATATATATATATTATATTTGGCTATTTGAAAAAAACACAATGACGTCGTTTGCCTGATCTACCAAGTTTCCAGACCTCCAGTCAAAGGAAAAACAATACAATTGCCGATAGACTTCATCACTCAATTTCTCGATTTGGAAAGCAATATTAAACTAAAGTACTAATATTTACTTATTTACGTACGCTACGAATGACGCTCTCTGATAAACCTTATAAGATATATGAAAATAAAGGAAAAATTTCTTCAAATTTATATATATATATATATATATATTCAATTTCTTGATAATTATTAGCAATAACTGGCTTGTTGAAACTTAAAAAACTCGATTTTATTAAAAAGTTGACGTTTCGCCACGACATTCGTGGCTTTATCAAAACTTTTATTTATGGTCTTCCTAAAATACATAAAGAAAACATACCATTAAGACCTATCGTCTCTTATATTCAATCACCTCTATATAATCTTTCTAAATTTCTTTCTTCAATATTGAAAAATATAGTAAATCAAAATCCTTATTATATCAAAAATTCTCTCGATCTAGTAGACCATCTTAAAACTTTGAAAATACCTAACAATTATAAATTTTTCTCATTAGATGTTGTTTCTCTTTATACCAACATTCCAAATTCTTTGGTTCCAATAATAATTAATGACAAATGGAATATTATAAAAAATTATACAAATATTCCTAAAACCGATTTTATAGAAGCAATTCAATTTGCTCTTGGTACAAACTATTTTCAATATGAAAATAACTTCTACCAACAAATTGATGGTGTAGCAATGGGAAGTCCTATTTCCAGTGTTATAGCTCAATTAGTTTCAGAATATTTAGAAGAAAATGTATTAAATAATTCGAATGAACGAATTATAACTTTCAAAAGGTATGTTGATGATTGCCTTATAATAACAGAAGAATTTATTGATGATATTCTCAAAAAATTCAACGACTTTAATAGAAAATTACAATTTACTCTAGAAAAAGAAACGAACAATACATTGAGTTTTCTTGATATTACTCTCATACACAAAAACAATGAAATTATCACAAAATAGAAAAGTTTTGATAAAGCCACGATGTCGTGGCGAAACGTCAACTTTTTAATAAAATCGAGTTTTTTAAGATTCAACAAGCCTGTTATTGCTAATAATTATCAAGAAATTAGAAATAGTTCACAGGCAACAACAATTCGAATATATATATATATATATATATATATATATATATATATATATATATATATATATATATATATATATATATATATATATATATATATATATATATATATATATATATATATATATATATATATATATATATATATATATATATATATATATATATATATATATATATATATATATATATATATATATATATATATATATATATATATATATATATATATATAGTAAGGAGGTTTATTGGGTGTGCGGTCTGTTATATATAAAAGAAAACTCTACTTTTCCTAGCTACTCAATATTTCGTCAAACTTTATTGACATCATCAGGAGTCTACTGTAAAGATTGAAAATAAAACAAAAATAACACCAGAATACAAAAACATCAAACAACTTACAGTTTAAGAGTAAAATTCAAACACACAAGGCATCACATCGACATGTTAAACAGTACTGATCACACAATGGGAACAAATCTCCCTAACAACTGGTCTAATTTTTTTCTTTCATTCTCATAGAGATAACACAAATATGTGGTGATTTTATTAATTCATTTTCAAACGAAATGAACCAAAAAAGTTTACGACGACATGTTAACTTTGACTGTACAATCAGGGTATGAAATAATGAATTTTTTTCCTCTATTTAGCCAATTTTAAAATTTGACGAAATATTGAGTAGCTAGGAAAAGTAGAGTTTTCTTTTATATATAACAGACCGCACACCCAATAAACCTCCTTACTATTTCATACCGTACGGTCGATATCCTTTTATACTATATATATATATATATATATATATATATATATATATATATATATATATATATATATATATATATATAAATATGTTTAGTTACATATTAAAGAGTATAATGTGCAGTCGTATGAGAAAAGTACAGAGGAAAATTAGGCTACAGAAATGGAGATAATTTCCATTAGGAAATTAAATCTGCCAAGTAAGAAATTATCGAGTAGACATTTCTTCTCGTACCCTGTCCAATCTTCTCGGAGCAGAGAAATACTGAGAACAACGAAAAAGAGGGATTCGCCGAAATTTCTGTTGCCTAATTCAGATGTCAAGGACTGATCCTATTTCCGCAGTATATTGTGTTCACGTTGACAGATGACGCCACCTTCGATATTCTGCAGAGTAATCGAATATAATTATATTTCATTTTATTATAAAAATAAGTTGAAACTAAAGTTCATAACTATATCATCCACTGTTCGAAAAAGTTACAAAGTAAATGATCTAAGATGTAGTTTGTCAAGAAATCACATGATATATACACTCTGAGAGATAAACTATAATAAATTTTTATGATTCTCTCGAAAATTGTTTCGGTTATCGAACTTCGAGAACCTCCGAGTGTACAACTAGTATGAATTGGAAGATACATTCATTACATCACCGAGTAAAGCACCCAACAATATTATTCGATGCAAGTATTAAAATATTCTTATTACCATATTCCTGCAAAATTGATGAATAAAAATATTCATTTCCCAAGCGTGAAAGTTAAGTAATGAACATTTTTCAACAATAGTTGACGTTATCTGAAAAGCTTCCACAACTGTGGAGAAAAAATTCCTTCAAATACCAATTCTTTGATTAGAGTCAGACGTAGTTCATATTTTCAAAATGATGGTTCGTCATTGCAGAAACGAAGAAGAAAATTCCTTTGAAGTTTTCGATCTGAATGTAGAACAATGAGGGAGGGTTGATTAATCACTTTCAAATGTTGCAATTAATGAAATCGAGGCGGACCTCTTTCCATTTTTTCACTCGATGGTAGCGTCGATTTGAAAAGATTTTCTCTGAAAAGTTAAAACTCTGATGCTGTTTTGAATTAAAAAGTAGTGATAATGATAGGCAAGAAGATCTTTTGAAAATTGGTGCGTCAAATCGTGACGTAGGATAAAAATGGAGTATTTATACGAAATGGTCCTACACTAACATTCAATTGAAGGAATAACTTTCAACAAAGTAACGTTATTTCAATGCAACAAACGGAAATCCTCAAAATCAAAATTGAGTTCAGAAAAAGTTGAAATATTTTTGTAAAATATAAATGAGTAAATGTATCTTTCTGAACAATTATTTATTGGAAAATCACATGTCAGTATATTAATGTTTTGAACTCAACAAGTTATTTGACTTCATAGTCAATTCTTAAAGGAAGTATAATTAAAAAAATTTGAATATCCTCTAACTACATTACCAAATTATCGAAAAAATTTAATTTTAAATAAAAAACATATGTCAAATTCACCTATTCTTTGATAATGGATAGCGCATTTCTATTAACATATTCTTTCATCAGATTAAAAAATTCCAAAATACATTTCTATATCTTTTGCCTTTGTAGAGTGGTAAAATTTTATCGTTATTGTATAATCGATGACAGAAGAAGAAAAACAGTACCATTCACTCTGGTCCAACATTTCCTAAACATATTGATTTCCAGTACAATTTCAAAGCATGTGAGATGAGAATTAAATAATAGGAGTAAAATCACCCCGATTTCCCATTTATAGAGAAAAATTCAAGCTAATCGCCTTGACATAAAGCTCATTAATCCAAACAAGATACTGATTTGAGAAATATAACCTACCCCAAAGTGATGAACGAAGAAAATATCCCGATATATAACGTCATGCAAAGTATTTTTCTTATTTAATCTTCATAGAATAACTAACTTAGTGCAAATCGCAAAAAATAGCAAATGCAACCCTTGCATTAGATATTTTAGTTTTAGTTTTAAATTCACACCTGAAGAAGCTTTAGAGTCAGTAGAACGCGTCGTGCAACTGTTGTTGTTTTATTATATGTGAAAATCGTTGAACTCAGAGTCTCATTTCTCAAACATGTTAACTTGGTGTAAAGAAGTGAAGATCCGAATGAAAAGTTCAAGATGTTTCTTTTTATATTTCGTTTATTTTGTTTTCTATAATGAAACTACGTTTCTGTAATTATGACTAGCTCAGCTTACTGAGTCACTTCTCTACATTATTTGAATCAACGGTTATCAACAAAAGGGTCGAAATGAATGAATATATTGTAGACAATTGTTGTATTTTGGAATAAGTTAGTGTATATATATATATATATATATATATATATATATATATATATGTATATATATATATATATACACACACATATATATATATATATATATATATATATATATATATATATATATATATATATATATATATATATATTTATTTTTATCTATATATATATATCTTTATATATATATATATAAATACCTATATATATATATATATATATATATATATATATATATATATATATATATTTATATATATATATATACCTATATATATATTTATATGTATATATATATATATATAATCTTTTGATAATTATTAGCAATAACAGGCTTGTTGAATCTCAAAAAGCTCGATTTTATTAAAAAGTTGACGTTTCTCCACGACATTCGTGGCTTTATCAAAACTTTTGAAAAAATTGAAATTTCTTTGACATTTATTGATTTGAAAAAATTTGAATAGAAAAAGACTACATAAAAACAATGAGAATCATACTTTCAACTTCAATAGCACGAAAATTTTAGAAATAGAAAAAGATCAAAAACGCAGAGAAATTTTAGAAATGTTACATATTCAAAAAAATTTAAATAACTCGTAAATGATAGAACAGATATCAAACATTTGAGTTCAATATACGCAGATTCAATTCTTTAATTTTTCGAAGAAACAACATAAATCAAAGCAAACAAACTCTAACCATAACAACTCATCTTTTTAGACAAAATCTAAAAATCTAGAATTTTCAATTTTTCTAAAAAGAAAGTATAGTTTAGAACATGTGATCTCCAAAATTACAAGTAATGTCTTTTTAAAGACAACAATCAAATATTTTAAACCTGTTTTGTACATTACGTGGCTGAAGGTTTCTGTGGTTCCCTTCCCATCAACGGACCTGTCTGTTGATATTGGACTAAATAGCACGTAATTAATAACTGAAGACGGCCACAGCCGCAATGAGAAATTTTTGAAAACAAGAAAAGTAGTACCCTATTCTTTGACTTTTCAAAATCAAACTAATTTGAACCTATTTCGAACATTACGTGGGTAACGGTTTCTGTGGTTTCCCTTACCATCTAATAATAACAGATTTGTATGTTAATATTGGACTGAATAGCACGTAATAAATAACAAAGAACGGCCACAGCCGAAAAAATTTTTAGTAAGACATAGCAATCTTTTTCTATTCAAATTTTTTCAAATCAATAAATGTCAAAGAAATTTCAATTTTTTCAAAAGTTTTGATAAAGCCACGAATGTCGTGGCGAAACGTCAACTTTTTAATAAAATCAAGTTTTTTGAGATTCAACAAGCCTGTTATTGCTAATAATTATCAAAAGATTAGAAATAGTTCACAGGCAACAACAATTCGAATGAATAATTATATATATATATATATATATATATATATATATATATATATATATATATATATATATATATATATATATATATATATATATATATATATATATATATATATATATATATATATATATATATATATATATATATATATATATATATATAGGAATAAGCTATTCAAGTTTATTTATTTTCAAAAATGTATTCCATCCAGAACGGAAAGTCATTCAATTCCAAATCACTCGGATGGTTCGACAGCATGGAAGGATACACTTGTAGTTTCATCCCATTCACCCGATTTATATTTGCCTATTTTGAAACTTCCCAAACTTTATCAAATATCCTGGATATTTGCTTGCAAGTCGAATATGAACTTGCGCATTCCCAAAAATACACTAAAAGGATAGAGTAGTAAACCTAATTTGTATCAATCTCAGACAGAATTAGAAATCTTATTCTCCCTGGCGCATTCACCATAATATACACAGACGATATCATTGAATAATTAACATTTCTATTGTGTTCAATATTCGAAGAAAAAGTACAGCTAAATATCAGTTTCATCAGCATACAATGAATATAGCATAATGATATACCGTAACGGCCATATTCAAATCGAATGAACCGTTACAGTTCAATTTCAAAGCATGATGAGAGATGAGAATTGAATAATAGGAGTAAAATCACCCCGATTCCCCATTCATAGAGAAAAATTAAAGCTAATCGCCTAGATATAAAGCTCATTAATCCATACAAGATACTAATTTGAGAAATATAACCTACCCCAAAGTGATAAACGAAGAAAATATCCCGATATATAACGTCATGCAAAGTATTTCTATATAAACTTCATAGAATAACTAACTTAGTGCAAATCGCAAAAAATAGCAAATGCAAACCTTGCATTAGATATTTTGGTTTTAGTTTTAAATTCGCACATGAAGAAGCTTTAGTGTCAGTATAACGCGTTGTGCAACTGTTGTTGTTTTATTATATGTGAAAATCGTTGAACTCAGAGTTTAATTTCTCAAACATGTTAACTTGGTGTAAAGAGGTGAAGCTCCGAATGAGATGTTGCTTTTTATATTTCGTTGATTTTGTATTTTATAATGAAACTACGTATTCATAATTATGACTAGCTCAGCTTATTGAGTTCAAATTACTTCCTTAGATTATTTAAATTAACGTTTATGAACAAAAGGTTCGAAGTGGATGAATATATTGTAGACAATTGTTGAATTTTGGAAGCAGTGTATATATATATATATATATATATATATATATATATATATATATATATATATATATATATATATATATATATATATATATATATATATACAGGGTATTTTTTAGTTGAATGTAAATAATTTAGGAGATGAATTTTCGGCCCATATTAAGAACAAAACTTCATATGAACGCATGTCCTAAACGTCCTAGTTTTTGAAATACAGGGTCTTCAAGTTTCAGAAAATGAATAATTTTTTATTTACAACTTTAAAACCACACAAAATATTTGAAAAAATTTATTTCCTGCAATGTGATAATATTATGATTATAGAGAGAATCAGTTTGAATTTTTTCAAGCGAAAACGATGCGTCGTTCGAAGGAAACTTGAGAGATCATATTTGTTCAGAACAGAATATATATTTCAAAAATAATTTCAGTTTCAAGAAAAATCAGTGGCGTACCATAAATGTTTGCTGAAGTATGCAAGGCAAATTCTGCATGAACGCCACTGGTCGAAAATTTAAAAACCCGTATTGCATCAAAAAATGATGAGTAGTACTTGCATACCAGAATTGGTTGAAATATTTGGTGTGATTTTAAATTTATAAATAAAAAATGATTTATTTTCTGAAACGTTACCACCCTGTATCTCAAAAACTAGGACGTTTAGGACATGCGTTCATATTGAGTTTTCGTCCCAAAATTCACCCCCTAAATTATTTACATTCAATTAAAAATTACCCTGTACATATATATATATATATATATATATAAATATATAAATATATATATATATATATATATATATATATATATATATATATATATATATATATATATATATATATATATATATATATGAATAAGCTATTCAAGTTCATTTATTTTCAAAAATGTATTCCATCCAGAACGAAAAGTCATTCAATTCTGAATCACTTAGATAGTTGGACAACATGAAAGGATACACTCGTAGTTTCATCCCATTCACCCGATTTATATTTGCCTATTTTGAAACTTCGCAAACTAAGTCGCATCTGAACTCGCGCATTTCCAAAAATACACTAAATGTATAGAATAGTATACCTAATTTGGATCGATCTCAGACAGAATGAGAAATCTTAGTCGCCCTGGAGCAGTCACCATAATACACACACAGACGATAACATTGAATAATTAACATCTCAATTGTGTTCAATATTCGAAGAAAAAATACAGCTAAATATCAGTTTCATCAGCATACAATGAATGTAGCATAATGATGCAAATATACCGTAACGGCCATATTCGAATCGAATGAACCGTTACCATAATGTAGGTTGAATTAAATCAACTCTAATGAACAAGAGATATACCGAACAATGAGCACTCTGAACCACCCTGTCGATTTGTAGGCACGGAAATAAGAAAAAGGTGTTACCAACTGTCGATAAACTTAACCCTAACTCCCTGACACAGCAAAACGTTCGACGCCAAATGGCTTCAGAATATGCCGACTCTGACTTCGCAGAGCCCACATTGATAATAGAAAATAAACACGGAAGGGCGTTGGGCTGGAAATCATGCTGACTTTGGTCGCTGAACCGCAATTTCCAAAATATGTCATTCTATGATTTCGAGTTTTCGGTTTATGGTAATCGTGATCTATTCATTATTCATATTATCTCATCAATTCTATTCAAATGGAATTATGATTCATTTTGATTACTTGAAATTGTGGTTAAACACATGAACTGGTTAGTTGAGTAAGCAGAGTTATTCTACATAAAATATATTTTATTTGGTTTCAATGAAACTAGCTTTATTCGCTATGATATATATATATATATATATATATATATATATATATATATATATATATATATATATATATATATATATATATCCCAATATGCGTTCCTTCCTCAGGAACTACGGAAAATAATACATTGAATTTTATACTCAATAAACAAAAATTTAGACAATAACTAAGATATGACAAAGTCAATAAATTAGCTAAAACGATATACGAAAATTAAGCAATCAACTACTAAACCTTAGTTACAATCCAAAATATGCATACGCTTGAGCAAAACAGTCTTAAGTAAGTAATCATAAGTTAAGTACACAGAACACCGGTAAAAAGTAAATTTTCTCGACAAATTCGAACCATCAACCAATCTATCCAACGACAGAAGATAACTATAAATGTAGCTTAAGCCTTCAAAACCGTTTTTTTTAAATTTATATTATTGGCAAAATTATTAATGCAACACATCTCTAGAAAAGTTCGCTTAATATAGTTAGAATTAACAGATGGGATCCCCACTTCGTCCAACTTACACTGACGATCTAAAGAAGAAGAATGATTGGCTAATGCACATCTTTTAGATCTCTTCTTCAAGCATTGTGTTGTCAGACAATCATTACATGTAAACATATTAATCAATGTTCTATAATTGTTGATGTTTGTATTGTTTTACATCTGTTTCCGATGTTCTGTGTACTTAACCTACGATTACTTAGTTTTGACTGTTTTGCTCACCCGTGTGCATATTTGGAATTTAATTTTAACTTTCGTTTGATAACTTAATTTCCGTATGTGGTTTTTGCTAATTTATAGACTTTGTCATATGTAAGTTATTGTCCAACTTTTTGTTCATTAAGTATAAATTTCAATTTGTTTTTTCAGTACTTTCTGAGCAAGGACCGCATATTTGGTCCAAAATATAGAATTTTTTTGACAATGAGTCGATTTTAATAATGGCTCCCTTTCTCCTTGCCGCGAACCTAAATTTTTGAGCAAATTGTTTCCTAGGATTTCATTAAATACGGCAATACTCCTTGTTACTTAAGATCACAGATATGGGTATATATATATATATATATATATATATATATATATATATATATATATATATATATATATATATATATATATATTATATATAAATATTTTACTCATTTTGTAAACTTCTCTTTATATTTTCATGAGATTATTATAACTTCAAAAAATATTGTGATGTCACAACATATGTAATGTTTATAAATATATTTATATATTCATAACGTTATACTTCGAGAACGTAATTCGGAGAAAAATAGTTATAAATTCAAGCGAAATGATATATACTCTATAGCCAACTTTCAGAATATAATAACTCACGAGGACACAAGCTATAATTCAAACTCCATCGATTAGGCATATATACACTCTTGCGTGTTTGAGGTATGCTGACGTTTATTTTTGAAAGAATCATTCATCGATTTCAGTGAGTTGGTTTCAGTGAACGAGGAACCTATGAAAGAAGACTTTTACAACAAAATGAACCTTCGTATTTTTACTTTTCAAATTTCAGTTTCAGATTTTTAACGAAGTTTCTTCTCCCACGTTTCACCCCAGATACTTAGCTAATAAATAATAATGAAAAACCTTTTCCGACACTACTCACACGTTGCCGTTTCTTCGCGAGCGCATCAGATGTGCACGTATGTTTCAGTTTAGTAATTTGTGCCAGTGATATAAATCATTACCTCTTTTAATCATATAATTCTTCTCAAACCACGTTGTTATTCCTTCAATAAAGAATGAATTATGAAAATAATTGAGTAGAAGTTGGGCATAGTGAAGATTGAGCTGAGTAAGCACCAATAAGTGTTTATAAATGTCAGTAAGATATTCTATATAAATAAAAAGATATGAGTTTAATATCAGAATACTTTTTCAGATTGAAATGGTTGTGGAAAATTGATTTTTAATTCATGAAAAACATACTTGTTGACCATGGTCAATTTCATACATTACATAAAGTGAACAAGCAAAATTCTTTAATAATTTGAAAAAAATTATCAAACAACTTTCTGGGGAAGCTGGTTATACGTATTATGCTGTATGCAGATTTTGAGTCGGGGTGACTTGAGAATTTCTATAATTCACCGTTCGATTGTGAATGCAGATTTTGCGTTGCGGAATACGTATAACCAGCTCCCTTGGAAAGTTGTTCCATAATTTTTAAATTACAGAATTTTCCTTGTTCACTTTATGTAATGATTTTTAATTTTACAAACAATCTATTATCCATTCGTATAATAATAATAATAAGAACTCTATATGAATAATTGAAGAAACAATTTAAATTTTTGTTTAATTTCTTCATAGTTAGATGTTCATTTGGATGAATTTGATGCATAAATTGAAAATGATTCCATAAATTCCCAAGATAAAATACCACTATCGATGCAAATTCCTCGAGACATAAAATTGAACCTCAAACATATATGTCCTACTTTAGATTCAATGAACTGATTAATTTGAGGAATAGATCATATTTTCATGATAATTACAAATAAGATGTTAATTTTAATAGCATCAAAGAAAAAATGTGAAGAAGAATTCAGTTTCCATTTCTTGCAGTTTTGGATAATTAGTTGCTATCAAGAGTTGTTAATTCATTTTATTATGTCTGCTTTGTAATACAGAATATATGGCGTAAACTGGATACTCCACTTTCCATTTCTTTATTGGCACTATGTATTGTGTAATGAATTAGAAATATCAAATCAAGTAGAGATTTTCTCGTCTTAGCTATCCTTTTAAGTTTTAACTGATATTCTAAATTAAATATTGGTTGTATGAATTATATCATATTTTCATAATAATGAAAAATAAATTCTTCATATCCATAACTAGAGAAGAAATGTGAATTTCATAGCTATTCCTTTAATGTTCTACACTAAAGCGTTTATAACTCAAATCAATGTCTTGCTATGTTATAAAGAATATATAGCGAAAATTGGGTGTCGTACTTCCCATTTTTTTTATGAGTAACAGAAATAAATCAGAAATTTATAATTAACTAGAAAATTTTTCGTCTTAGCTATTTTTTGAACTTTCAACTGATATTCTTGAGATTCTATAACTGGAAATCTATATTAAACCATGATTTTCGCTTTTTTATACTTGGGATAAACAAAAACGTCTATATATTCGGAAGGACATCATTTAGATATTACACAAATGGAGAAATGGCTTTTAGGACATGAAAGCATCGGATGTATAGAAAGACTGCAAATAGATAGAGATGAGACGAAGAATAATTCGCTTCCTCCCACGTTTTCTGTTTTGTGAAGTGTGCACGAAAAAGGGGAGGTATAATTCCTTCAAAACGACGTCGCTTTTGACTTTATGATCCCTTTTGAGGGAACAAAGAGCGACAGCATAAAAAGAAAAAACATACGTGTTCGACGTTCCCAAAGACGAATGAACAGACTCCGCCAGTACAAAGAGGCATTGGAGGTACAGTTTCATTGAAGTCCATAAAATATTAATTTTTGCATCTACTGAAATATATAACTATTGCAGTATAAAAACATCGGAACAAATATGCGAAAATTGCTTATCTGAACACTCAGTATGTATATATATCCAGTGAAGAAGTCATGTAATGAGAATTCGAAAATTCCGAATGGGATTTAGTATTGTTATAATTCTTTGAATAAGAATTTTCATGTCAATGAATATTCATACGAAAACATGGGATACTTTCATGCGAAAACAATCATATTATATATATATATATATATATATATATATATATACATACAGTGCTTTCATGATGAAAGGAACAAATTCATTAAAAAATTAGGTTTCTATTTCATGTTAAAATCCTCGGACAGGTCGATTAGTATTTTTATTTGGGCAATTTTCGCAATAAAAATTTTGTATACAGGGTGTCTCATTCAAGAGCTATGGCTTTGTCATTAGTTTTTTTAAAGGTAATACCCTGTATATTATTTCACTTTACAATTCTACGATAAATTCTTATCACTTTTTGTGAACATACCATATGCCTCAACTTGATGGATTCCCAGATTATAACGGAGATAGTGGAGCACCTGGAGATTTAAAATGTGGATTAAAAGTACAAAAAAAATTTTAGGTAAACATTGTCATTAAATCTGAAGAATGAAATTTCACATGTACCATCTGAATTCATTCACTGGTGCTGTATAGTCCGCAGTTTTCACGTTTTTAACGCTCCAGGCACTACACTACTTCATTGTTTAAGAAAATGCAATTACTTGAGAGAGAACGTATTGAAGTACTTATGATGATTGGTTTTGGAGATAGGGTGCGTTCACAAGAAGAAGTCTGCAATCTATTCAATGAAAATCATCCTGATCGTCCGCCAATTACTAGATCGACAGTCAGCAAAATTGAATCAAAATTCAGGAGATACGGCCACGTTAGAGATTTACCTAAAGGAAGACCACCGAGAGTATCTGAAGAAACAGTGCTGAACGTCCTACTAGAAAGCCAAGATAACCCTCATGCATCCATTACTACAATTTCCAATAATTTCAATTTATCAGTAGGGTCCGTGCATAAACTACTTAAGGTAAATAAGTATCATCCCTATAAAATTAAGCTGGTACATGAATTATTAGAAGACGATTTTGACCGCAGAGTACAGTTTTGTGAGCAGATTCTTGAAATTCATAATCAACATCTAAATTTCATTACAAACATAATTTTTTCTGATGAAGCCACCTTTACTTTAAATGGCCACGTCAACAGACAAAACTGTAGGTATTGGGCGACCGAGAATCCTCATTGGATGCAAGAATGCCACACACAGCGGCCTCAAAAAATTAATACATGGGCAGCGATTGTTCGAAATCGTATAGTTGGTCCCTATTTTTTTGAAGGAACACTAAACGGAGAGGACTACTTGAACTTTCTCCAGTTCGAACTCATTCCGGCTTTAGCTGTTTTGTTTCCTAACCCACAAGATCCTGACATACCTAATAACGAGATATGGTTTCAACAAGATGGGGCACCTCCTCACTATTCAATCGCTGTTCGACAATTTCTTGATGCAACTTTTCCCAACAGATGGATAGGACGGAGAGGTCCGATTGAGTGGCCGCCAAGATCACCGGACATAACCCCATTGGATTTTTCTTATGGGGTTATTTGAAGTCTAAAGTTTATTTGAATAGACCAAATAATATTGATGATCTAAAAGAGAGAATCAGGCAGGAAATAAGACTTATCAGTCCAGAAGTAATTGAAAATGTGCAACGGGAAACATTGAATCGACTTCAAAAATGTCTCGAAGTAAACGGACAACAGATTGAACATATGTAAAAATTAAATTAGTAATTACATTTGTGTGTTTTCATATCGTACCTCTCATTACCCACTATCTCCGTTTCTGGCAATCCATCGAGTTGAGGCATATGGTATGTTCACAAAAAGTGATAAGAATTTATCGTAGAATTGTAAAGTGAAATAATATACAGGGTATTACCTTTAAAAAAACTAATGACAAAGCCATAGCTCTTGAATGGGACACCCTGTATACAAAATTTTTATTGCGAAAAATGCCCAAATAAAAATACTAATCGACCTGTCCGAGGATTTTAACATGAAATAGAAACCTAATTTTTTAATGAATTTGTTCCTTTCATCATGAAAGCACTGTATATATATATATATATATATATATATATATATATATATATATATATATATATATATATATATATTCATATATTTTTTTGTATTTATCCTATCCAAAAGGTAAAAATTGAAATAAATTATACAAATCCTCGTTATATTAGTGAGTTAATGCAATATGCTCCAACTCAAAAGCATAGTGAAAAATGAAACTATCCTCAAAAAGATTCAAATAACTGAGAAGCAGAATCTGCCTTGAAAAAATTATTTTACAATGCTCTTTCTCGAAAGTTCCATACAATTTTTTTTAATGTTTGTCATATCTCATGTATTGTGTTATCCGATCATAGTATTGGACCTTTCTCTGGGCTTTCTCTTTATGAAGATTCCCTTCGACATCAACAACCATGCATTAGCGCCGTTAAGATTAATAGTGTTGATATTGCAAACTAATCGCCACTTTCCTCTCCAAACATTCGCCGGATAAAATCTGGGTCGAAATCTTCCACTACAGGATCTGTTACAAAAGGGTTCATTGCCTATTATGAAAAAAATTCAAGTAGTTAACTTTTTTCGACGAAATATTTTGCAGTTCATAAAATAGAAAATAAGATCCTATGAGAGCAACATGAATCGTTGAATTGAGTTGCAGTATATATATATATATATATATATATATATATATATATATATATATATATATATATATATATATATATATATATATATATATGTGAATTGGATATCTTTGCTGAGTTATTTAAGTAAAATATATAGGTTCTTGGGATGGCAGCAATAAAACACGTGAATTACTCTTTTTCCTTCAGCTCGAGCTTTCGAGATTGCTTTATCTCATCATCAGGAGCGCTAAAAGACATTGGTTAATAAGCT
>JARQZK010001468.1:852500-876943 GCA_030704885.1 Cynegetis impunctata | reverse complement strand
GTCCAACGACCGGTAATCGGCATTTCACGTTTGACAGTCGCCGAGTAACCTAGAAGATTTTGTAATTAAAAATTCGATTTATATTATATTTATATATAATATGGATTCCAGTTTAAACAAACAATCATAATGCTTGGTTAAATCCTTTGATAGAATATTTTGAACAAGAACGGGACAATAATGGATCACTTTTACCGCTTCATGCTGTAAGAGAGGTGAGTTATTTAGAAATAGAATTTTGTTCTTTACAGAATAATCGTTGATTTAAATTTACCGCCAAAAATGCCCGCCATGTCAAAAATGCAAGATATCTCATTTTTGTTGAAAATAAGGTTACCTAGATATTTAGATTTAAAAATATTTATTTCGTCTGGCAACAGTGTTCACGATCGACGTCATATACAATTGATGACGTGCACGCCAACGGTCGCTGGACAGACTATATCTATTCGTATAATAATATTCAGCGATCAGAGTGAATAATTGAAGGAAATATTTTTTTTTACATTTTTAATTTTTGTTCATTCAAAAATTAGAAACTTCAACGCCAATTTTTCTCAATAAAAACTCAAAAACTTTTCAATATCTTTTGAATTGAATTGATTTGAGAATTAGGGATAATTTAGCAAAATCTACAAGATATAATCCCAATATCGATGTTTTTCTTCGAGATACTTTTCGTTGATATAACATATAGTTCATTTTCTACTTTAGTTACCACGAACCAATTTTTACTGAGATTGAATGTACTCATGAAGTTCATATTTTTATGATAATAAACTCTAAAATTTTCATTTTCATAACTCTCAAATATTATTATTTCATTTAATTCTGCCTGCTGTTTAATACAAAATATATAGTATGGTTTCCATAGAAGTTTGATAGATAAAATGATAAACAAGAAACGTAGTCAACGTATCGTCAATCGAAATTAGAAAAATCGGAAAAACTAACATCTTTTACATATTTTGGTCCTCTAACAGAAAAAGTTGCTAATGTCATACCTAAATGTAATATTAAAATTGCTTTCAAACCTAAGAAAAAACTCTCAGGATTTTTATTTAATGCTAATGATATCACTTCAAAATTTGAAAGTTCAGGAGTTTATAACTTGATTTGTCCTGTATGTAAAGGAGTGTATATAGGTCAGACTGGTCGATCGCTCAAGACAAGATTTAAAGAACATCAGTTTTTTTTATTGAAAAATAAAACCGATTCAACATTTCAAATCATTGCCGTAAAAACCACCATCCATTTCCACAAATAGATAACTTTCAAATTATGCACAAATTACCGAAAGGAACCAAACTAACTTACTTAGAATCATTAGAAATTTTAACTCAATCATAGTGCAAAAGATATCTTGCTGAACGACCAGATTGACTTGATATATTCTCCTATATTTAGTGTATTCAAACAATAATGATTTTTCTGAGAAAATTTTATTGTACCAATTTGGGAAATCCAGTCGATTAGCCCTTCTTGAAATGTGCTCCTCTTGTCTATTTAGGTACCTGCAATAATTCTTTCCCACCCGTAAGCGCAAATCTATATTTATGTATTCAGTTCTTAACTCAATTTGCCCGATTGTGGTCTAGTGTTATATTTTTGTGATAATAAACGTAGTAAATTCAAGTTTTGTTTTTGTTCATATATAATATACACTTGGAATATTTTCAATGAAAGGGAAAAACCCAAGACAAATCGGTTTTGCTTTTGAGTAGGACATCTTCTGTTTATAAATAGAAGTGTTCGAAATCTCCAGCATTCTTCTAGGTTAATAAAAAATAACCGATATAGTAATTGATACCCTAAACTAAAGAAAAATGTGAAACTTTTTATATAAAAGCAATACGCTGCAAATTGGCGAAGGCGCCAGTACACTCAATACATATCTCATCACGTTGTACTCATTTTCTCCATAATATTCTGCCTCTCGATTCATACCATAATGAAATATCAAAACGCATCTATTATCTTTTGTATGGTTCTGGCAACGTATGCTATCTTTTAACGGGGAGTCAAACCATTGAAAAGGGGGTGGCCGGGGTCTAATGGATCGACCTCCATTGTTGATTCTTATGTTCCTGCACATACGCACACACCCGATTCCCATTGTTCAGAAGGCAATTTCACAATATCATCGTGTGGAAATGTGCGTGTTAGTCTGTTATTTTTCTCGCCGGTCATATTTCATGACCGGTCTTTGATGACGTTGTGTTTATAGTAATTAATTAGTAGGATATGGCCCATTGTGATTGAGTTTCACATATATACACCAGCAATATTAATACTCCAATTGTTATATTATATCTTCTAGTGATAAGTTTTAGTAACTCAATTTCAAGCATCTGTTGCTTCCAGAATTTAATGGTGCATTTTAATAGACAAAAAATTTACCCGTTTAAAGTGAGAGCTATCTTTGCTTCACAGCAAAATCGAGTTCAATTGAAATATGAATTCATAGATCGTTAATTCTGTTTGAGAAACTATACTTTTATTTATCTTAAAACAATGGTTAATAATAACAATTTACACATTTATTGAAAAAAATAACGCATGACGCACGTTTCGGTGGAACTTCACCTTCTTCACATAACTTCACATACAAACATAATTTTTCGCAAACCATCGTACACTAATAGCGTACTTCCCTACATCATTTCCAACACAAAATGGCAGCTTTCAATAGTATGGTACATCGTTTAGTAAATATTCCACTTTCAAACGCCAATTTCAACATCGAGAAAAATATAATTAAACAAATTGCCGTAAATAATGATTATGATACCATAATAATATACAATATGATAGATAAAAAGTTGTTCAAAAATGCGATTAGCCAGGTGTACCCCCTTACTAAAAGTAATATCAAATATAACAGCCTCACTTTCATCGGAAATTCAAGTAGAAAAATTAAATCTCTCTTATCTAAGCAGAACATTAACATTGCTTATCGTACCGGTAATAATTTAGGAAATCATATAAAAAATAATAAATCCAAAGTTCATATAGATAATAAATCAGGAGTTTATAAAATTAATTATGGCGATTGTGATAAGTTTTACATTGGTAGAAGTTTCAGAAGTTTTCAAACTAGAATTTCAGAACACAAACGTAGCTTTGTTAATCAGAAGTCGGATTCACATTATGCAAACCATTTAATCCAAGAAAATCACACATTCAATTTCGATTTTAAAATATTAAATACTGAAAGTAAGGGAATTAAACTTAATTTTTTAGAATCATTACAGATAAATAAATACAAGTATTCCGGTCTCCTATTGAATAGCCAAATCTATCATACTTCAAGCTCCCTTCTCAATCTTTTCAAAATTAGCGAACTACCTGACTAGCAGTTCAGAATTGGTTTTTCCTATTATAATAATTATTTGTAACCATCTTTCTATTTACCCCTTCTACACAATTTGTCATCTCTTTATTTCTTGTTTTCGATATAACAGAGAAACATAGTTATTTCTTTTAATAAATGTGTAATTTGTTATTATTAACCATTGTTTTAATACGTTTATTAATTTACACCAAGTATCTGCCCAATCAATCCAAAATATACTTTTATTTCCAATAACTAAAATTATGAATCTACGTTATTGGACACTTATTAAGCATTCTAAATCCACGGACATATTGCCCAAAACTCGAACCCAGACCTAGAGCGCAACAAGTTGTACTGATGAACTGATGCCTTGTGTTCGCCAGATGAACAAATAGAATAGGTTGAAGTTCTTCAAAGTTTACTCGTCTCCATAATCTTTATCTCTTATATACTTGATGAAGCGGAAACCGGCATTAGAGAGATTTATCTATTTAAACGAGACGTTTTGTAACGAAGTTACTTATCCCGTGTTACACTCCATACGAATGAAAGCTAGGCCTAAAATAAAACAGTAACTAACTGTGGATGTATTCGTATATGAGTGTTGATATGTATTTTCAAAGTCGTTTCTTTCAACGCGAGCGGCATGTTCAGTTTCAGAGACTTCATTCAATATAAGAATTTAAAACTACGTAATATTGATTGTTTCAAGTATGGAAAGCTTCTTGGGAATTTTATTTATATATTACGTATGATTTTGAAGTTTAGAAATGATTATAATTTTTTTATGAATAATCTACTATCTATTAGTATATCGATAATCAGGGATCTGAAAAATAATTAAAGGATAAAAATAACTTTTTTGAATAATATGATGACTCAAGTTAAGGCCATTTAGCCAAATTGGCGACTGATATAAAAATAAGATATAGTGGACAGATTATTGACAAATTTTCATTTATTTATTTATGAAACTTTAATTTGATGAGATTTTAGTTTGGGATCTTATACCATAAGAGCTATATGAAGATTTCATACATAAATTGTGGGACTAAAATTCTTTATAATACGTTTTCAATATGAAAAAATTGGTCAAAGTGAAGAATTGATCCAGGTAGGAAATGTAAGCTTCTAATTTACAACATCCCTGACAGGTAGATATCCGTGCCTAAAAGAGGATTAACCAAATTCTTAACGACATATTCTTCTTAGAGTTGAAAGAAACGTGGTCAAGGGTCGTAATAAACCTAAACGAGACCTGATTCAACTATTGAAACATAATTGGTAGCTTTACCTGCATTCAGTAAAGCAATAAATATTTATTTCATCACCACTGCAATAAGCTAGTAATCATACACAATTATCTTTCGGGAAATTCCTGGTTAAAACCCCAGCTCGACTTACAAACCAGAAGTTTGTTTAT
The DNA here is from genome assembly GCA_030704885.1 of Cynegetis impunctata. Classification (NCBI taxonomy): domain Eukaryota; kingdom Metazoa; phylum Arthropoda; class Insecta; order Coleoptera; family Coccinellidae; genus Cynegetis; species Cynegetis impunctata. The sequence continues at coordinate 872,183 of JARQZK010001468.1, read as the reverse complement.
ACCTACAGTAAGCGAGGCTACGGTACAGAGTTGCAACAGTTTATTGTTACTATAACACAGGCACCTAATATGTACGCTGACTTGTCAACAAATTCGAACCCAACTGTCGCAGAAGTAGGAGACTACGAAGATGACAGACAGACCCAAGAAGATTCTTCTGGAAAAGTAAGACTAGATTTAAGCTTTGTTTTTCGCCTACCATTAGGTCAGCGATTCGAATCAATAACTCGAAAGTAATTATTTTTGATTTCACGACTTTAATTTAAAAAAAAAACTCGTAAGCAGCAGAGCTCATCACTAAGGTAGTATTTTTGGCGCGAAATTCATCGCGTCGAGATACGATACTAATGGTTTGAATTACTTATATTTAGAAAAAAATACGCTTATAGCAAACCGAATTAAAAGGGAAAAAATTTGAAAAAAGTTGAAATCAACAAAGGACCTCACTTCAACATCAACTGAATTCACATACCAAATTTCAATCCTGTATCGTAAAAAAAAATTAGCGAAGTGCATCCTATACTGATTGCGAAGCAGATCGAGATGCAATTTGAACGGAAAAGTCACCACGAAATACAGCACAGTTGAGAAAAAGAGTTGAATCCAAAAAAGGATCTTAAGTCAACATAAACTCAATATAGGTACGTACCAAACTTCAACCCTCTAACTCAATCTGCAGAAGCTGTAAAGTTCAGCAATTTTCCAAAAACCATTAAAAAAGAACAAATATCTACGTAAAAATGGCGGCGGAAAAATTTAACCAAATTTTGTTAAATTTGTTCTGCGTCGGAAACCACTTCAGATATCAAATTTCAGCTCATTTGGTGTGATACGAACCGCTAGAGATGGAAATATGTACCGGGAGGAATATTTATATGAAATTTAGAAATATCTACGGAAAAATGACGGCGGTTGCAGAAATTCACCCGTCAATATGTAAGGGGAAATATATATATATATATATATATATATATATATATATATATATATATATATATATATATATATAATATATAATATATATATATATATATATATATCGAACTGCGAGAATACAAGGAGCGCAACTCGAAAACAGTCATTCTCGAAGAAACCCGCAGGTTAAAGTTTTCCGTTATTTTTGCTGGACGGATGGCAAAGTTCAATCAATACACTATCTTCATTATTTTTTTAATTTTTGTTGCAGAGCTACTTAGGTAATATTATTGTACATTTCTGATCGATTTTCTTTTAAAATATATATCTGAAAAATCAACAATAATTAGTAATTTTTTTTGAAGTTGTGCCTCTACTTGTACTTCTTAAACCATTGTTCTTGCTTCCAAGTTTATGGCTTTTTGTATATAATTAATCATGAAGGGTTGAACAATTACATAACGAAGTGGGCATCAGTAGTCATTGCCTGTATATTATCAAAATAATTTGACACCAACTAAAACATGTCTTAAATCTATGTTATGCAAGATAACGATCAGAGCAGTTTTCAGTCTCATCTGCACTAACACATGTAACTTTTAAATTTCTCATACTTGATTAATGAATCAACAATAATAAGGAAGGTAACATAAATTGGAATGTTACATATAATTTATTGGTTTATAAAGTTAATTTCACAAAGTAAATAAACTAACATTAAAATAGTACTCTCAAAGACCAGTAAATTTACTGATAAAACGAAAAAGAACATAATTATTTTTTCTCAAATATAATATAACTTATAAACTGTTGTAAAAACAGAAATACACTTAAGGCATTAAATCCTTATCAAACAGCTTTAACAACTCCTTCTTCTTTTTTTCTGAAATCTCACGGTTATTAATCGTAAGCTGAAGCCAAATCTGGCAGTGGCATGGAGTCACTGTGTCTTTCGTCATCGTCATCATAATCATCGCTCTCAGGATTGTATTCAGGGTCAGCATCAGTATCATCGCTGTATTTAATGTAAAAATATCCAGTGATGGTTCACGTTGGCAGTTTACATCGTCATCAATACAAGAAGACTCAACGAAGTTATTATTCAATTAATAAAGTGAACAAGGAAAATTCTTTAATAATTTAAAAAAATTATCAAACAACTTTCCAAGGAAGCTGGTTATACGTATTCAGCAACGCAAAATCTGCATTCACAATCGAACGGTGAACTATAGAAATTGTCAAGTCACCCCGACTCAAAATCTGCATACAGCTGTTTCGATCTTATTAGATCTCATCAGTGCAGCTTATTTGACTCGGAGTGAATTAACAAATCTCTAATTGTTCCCCAATACAAATCGTGGTCAGTAACATCGTGGGTATATCCAAAGGTTTTAAATCACTATGTTAGTGTGCCTTGGAATCATATACACCATTGTTGTAGAGTAGATATCTTCATATCAGGAGGTACGTGTTCGAGCGACGAATTTCTGCATTTTCAGTCTAAGCGATGAATTGTTGTTTCCCAATATCTTTGGTGGGATGGCGCTCTGGATTGTTATCCGACCAGTGTTACTGACCACGATTTGTATTGGGGAACAATTAGAGATTTGTTAATTCACTCCTAGTCAAATAAGCTGCACTGATGAGATCTAATAAGATCGAAACAGCTGTATGCAGATTTTGAGTCGGGGTGACTTGACAATTTCTATAGTTCACCGTTCGATTGTGAATGCAGATTTTACGTTGCTTCCTTGGAAAGTTGTTTGATAATTTTTTTAAATTATTAAAGAATTTTCCTTGTTCACTTTATGTAATGTATGAAATTGACCATGGTCGACTTGTATGTTTTTCATGATTTGATTATTATTCAATTTTCCAATCTCTTTATTCAAAATAGCAATGTCCAAGTCTTCAGAATTTGTAGATATAAAAAAGCTATCAGTCTCAATATAGTTGAGAAGAGGTTTCCAAATTTCTCCATCCCGGTACGAAAAATTATAATTTTTCTCTGCTACTAACCTCATGATGCGCCTGGATCTGTCAGACATATCGAAATAGCTAAAAAACAAATAAAAGTAAATAATTATGAAATATGGACATATTATATAAAGTGAATAGCTAAAAATAGTTTCGACTGTCAAAAAATACAAAGGGCTCATTTCTAACTTTGCACTTACCTTTTGTGATACAATGGGCGTATTTCAAAATGTGACTCTTGTATACCCCCACTCAACATCAAGCCAGTGCTGTTACCAAAGACACTTCTAGCCCTCTAGCGGAAACTAATGGGACTAAAAAAGAGCCGATAGTAGCCACGTGCTCATCTCAATTTATGGTACGACAACACAGGGTTAACTAAAAAATGGCTGCTTTTGAGTTGCGCTCCTTGTATTCTCGCAGTGCGATATATATATATATATATATATATAAATAATAAATATAATATATATATATATATATATATATATATATATATATATATATATATATATATATATATATATATATATATATATATATATATATATATCAGACATGGAAAATTTTTCGAAAATCTTGATCTAGGAGGCCTAAAATGGATGAAACAAATACTCCCGCACCTAACTGCTTTTCTGAAATAGTATGTAGGTACCTATTTTATGGAAAATTACGACTAAAAATAAAATTGAGGGAGAACGCCATCATAGACAGCGCTGCTGCTTCTATTTGATTCTAATATAAATAATTTACACCATTCATCATAGATTGCAAATATATGATCAAATCTTATCGAGTCCATTACGTGGTACAAATGCTTCGTCTTGCCAAAAAGAATACGCGAACAATACTGACCGCACAAAACGACGCGCGGCCATCTTTGAACAGTCATTGTTGCGATCACAATAGCCCAGTGTCATGCAATTGTTTGTGTTCATCACACAGAAACAAATGAAGAACGGAAACAACCGGTTCGGGTTGCCATTATGCAGCGATACACCACCGACGCTCATCATCGGGAGCATAGAATAGTAGCTAACATAACGGAGCCCGGTTTCGGTGCTTCCCGTTATTCAGTTTGATAACTTTTGTTGATGCCGTAATTCTGTATATTCTTCGGCTAATTGGAAAATTGAAATGGAGCAAGGGGGGATATTGGGGCCGGAGGGGAGGAAAAGAAGCCTTTATACTGCAGAATTATCCTCATTGTTTCGATTAAATAGAATAAATTAAGGAGTTCCTATTTATTTCAACCGTACCAATATATCCGCCTACAATGTCTTTTGTATTGGTATATGAACAAAGACTCTCTATTATATTTCTTATTGTTCTCTCGAAAGACGATTTATTCGTAGATATATTGAAATTTCTGACCGCAAAGAGTAATGAACCATAAAAATCATTGAATTAAAGTATGAAGAGGAAAGAAATCATTGAAATTGTATTCAGGCTATTAAGAGCAAGTTGTGTATCTATGAAGGGGCATCAAAATTACTGCCCATAAAATTTTATAAAACGCGTAAGCAGTAGTCCTATTATCTCCACATTTTTGTTTTTTGTTGATTACAAATAAACCCTTACATCTAGATATTTGGGGATACTGAACAGATACATAGAAAGTGAAAACCTGCAAGAATGCATGAAATTTCTACAATAAAATTACGACGGTGGGAAAAAATAGTTGTAACCTCGAAATAGTAACTCCCTAACATCACCTGAATTCACGTACAAAATTTCAGAGTTCTAACTGAATTTGGAATGACTGTAGCTATGCAAATTGCTCGAAAATCCTCAAACACGCCTGAAATTTTAACAAATTTCCGGATGAATCAAAATCAAATGAAGCCCACAGTATGCACTTTTCTCACATAAACTCAATCCACGTATCAAATTTCCATGCACTCTCTAACTGAATTCGCAGAAGCTGTGGTGTTCGGCAATTTTTCAAAACCCAAGAAAAAATAACAAATGTCCACGTAAAAATGGCGGCGATTGGAAAAATTCATCCAAATTTTGATAGTTTCGTTCTGCCTCGGAACCTTTCTTGGGTATAGGAAAATGCACCTATAAGAGAGAGTTTCGGGAGAAGGAGGAAACCGAAAGAGAAACACTCTGGCAGATTCTTCCAGGGATGGATCACTCCAAAAAGTTCCTTGGGAACTTTAAAACTGCAAGACCCAAAGGATATCTGGATCTCAGTAAGAATAAATACACCTCCTCACTGACTTCCTTACAGGACACTGTCGCCTCAGGAGTAGGGTTGCCATCACCTGAATTGCCGAAGCCAGACAAAAATTTTAAAAACCCCGGACATTTCTGTGAAATTTTGTTTTTTCCCCGGACACCCCGTAACAATTTTTTTTTGAATAAAATAAAACATCGTTTATATTTTAATTTTTTCATTTATTTAAACTTTAAACCGCTTGTTTGCCATACAAGCAAAACAGAAAATAAATAAAATTCTAATATACACAGCTTACAGTTTTCTTTTTTTTTGGTATCATCAAATAAAAAACAACTTATAACGATAATTTTTGATAGATCAAAAATCAAATAGACTAGATTCTACATTGTAATAGCAAATTATAGGATAGGTCATCTAGTTCGGTTAGATAAGTGAGGTACCCAAAAGTATAAATTATTTATTAACTATAAATCAAAAGTAAGTAACAAATTTTAATTTTAACGAGATCAAGTTCTTTTTACTAATTAAACTCAACTTGGAATTTTTCAGACTTGCCAATTTTTCCCAAAATGTCTTTATTTTTCATCATGAATTTGTAAAAGTCGGAGCAACTCAAGTCTTTAAAATTAGACTTTATTTTGATCAGAGAAGAAACGGTATGTGTATTTAGCAAGTTTCTCTTCTTCCTCCATTATTGCGACCCTAGCGAAAAAACTCACTCTACATTCGCAATGTGAGCTGGTATACAAAAATATTACTATTCAATTTTGAGCAGTTTAGAATGTAGATGATTCGAAAAAATTCGGCTACAACTGGTTTGTATTTAATAGCTCATCTCCGTCACTGACACTCAAGCTTCACACACCCGGACATATTTTGAAAGCCCTGTCCGGACAACCCCCGGACGCCCCCTAAACTAGGACAAATCCGGGGAAACCCGGACGGATGGCAACCCTACTCAGGAAGCATCTGATGAGAATAGGTCTATCAGAAACTGACGAGTGTAGATTCTGTGGGGTCGAGGAGGAAACTGCTATTCACCTGGCTACAGAATGCCTCGCCATTGCAAGCCAACGAAAAAAATGCTTTGGTCAAGAAACTTGTAGGAGTGAGGATATGACCTCCTTGAAGCGAAGGCGAGCTGTAGGTATATGGCGTAGTACAGAAAACAGCTCTTATATGGGGGTAGGTACAATAGGCCTTAAGGTCGCAGTGCACCATAACCCCAAATTAAATGAATAATCTGCCTCGGAAACGACATTCGGTATGTTACCCTAGCCACTATTACTTATGAAATCTCTAAATTAAAATTGCGGCAGTTGATGAAAATAGTTGAAACTACTAGATGCACTTCCTTAATATCAGCTCAATTCACGTAACCAATTTCAACAATCTGGATAAGCTACAGCTGTGTGCAAATCTTCAAACACCACGAAAAAACAATAAATCTCTACTTGAAAATGGCGACTGATAAAACAAAGTTTGTACGCTCAAAAGGGCACTTCCTTAGCTTCAAATCAATCAACGTACAAATTTTCAACCCTATAAATGTATTTCGTTGGGTCTTGGGGTTGCGAAACCCTCCAGTATTTTTTAGCTCGAAGCACCCCCAAAAAAACCCTAGAATGCTGAATTTTCAATAGTTTTGATAGTTTTGTTTTAGACCAAGAAACATCTCAGATACAATAACAGAAAATTAGTTCGTATGGCACTTCGCCATTCAAAGTACCACCAAATACCCTACAAATTATGGGGTTAAGAATTTGTCTATAAAAAGTAAAAAAAAATTTTGTTTAAAAAATAGTGAAATTTAAAGCGAGGTGTTCATTCAAAAATCAGTATTAGGAAATCAAGTCTACCAAAGTGATTAAGACTATTAATGTCAATTAATTATCATTATTTTTTAAAACCTACGAAGGATTCCATCAGCTAAGTATATAAAATCAATTAGTTCCCAAGATATAATATTTCAACTTCTCAGCTATTTAGCGAGGAGAGAATAAAAATTCATCTAAACAATTTAAAATAAGGCTTAAAATTTAAGTGAAACAACACTTGGCAGTGAAACATGAATAAAATACTTTTTTTTTTAACTCGAGGGACCTACAGTTTAACGCCGTTTCCGAACGGCCAATGGGCTTGTAAACGATGTACATTACCCAACAATTTAATCATATATATATATATATATATATATATATATATATATATATATATATATATATATATATAGAACCACTAAATTCTGGAATTACACAACACCCAAGAGCAAGGTGGGACTCGAACCCACAATCCTCGGTTTACAAACGGTACAAAGCGGTGCACCTTACCGCTGGTCTACCGAGGCCTCTAAAAATAATAAAAATAAATAAAATACTTATGTACTGTATTCAACAGGAAAATATAGTCGATATGTTTCGAGTTATTACCTCATTATCAAGAATGACTACAGGAGAGTATTACAATCTTATTTTATAAAACAGGCAATAGCAAAGGTGATACCTGAAAATCAATTTGTTCGTTCACAAGGGGTAATTTACTATTATCAGCGGAACTTATTTAAAGAATTTCAAGAAGGTCAACACGTTTTCCTTTGTTACCTGAATGCAACAATTGGGTTTTGTTGAAATTTAGGAAATGATTAAATTTGATACAATGTTCGGAGAAGCCAGTGGTGTTTTTGTTTTGTAACATTGACTTTTGGTGTTCATCAACACAAATGTTTATATTCCTTCCTGTTTGTTCAATATATGGAGCAGAACATTCGTCGCAAAATATTTTGTAAACACCAATGTTTCTCCAATGTTAGTCTTTTCCTTTTTATTTACTAAGAATGACTTCAAGTTTCTTTTATTTGTACAATTTGTTGTAACATAATTTTTCGATAGTACCTATATTACAAATTTTGTTACTCAAATTTGGCACATGATTTATTGGGAAGTAGTTTTCTTCTTCATTAATATTTGACGTAGGGTATATTGAATGCAACAGATTCTTTATTCGTTTTTTCCCAATGAGCTTATCGAAAAGACTTTCCTCGTAACCGTTATTAGTGGCTAATAATTTCATTGTATTAACTTCGATTTGAAAATTTGTTTCCGATAATGGAATAGTGAACAACCTATGTATGAACGAATGAAAAACTCTGAGTTTTAAACAATTTATGTTGCCTGTCAAAGGCTTCAAACGATGTTCATATTGATCTCAATTACTTAACACCACAAATTAAAACCTTGCACAATATTTTACCGACCAATTCCTGATTTCCATTTCGATTGAAAACAGAACATCAGTCGACGAAAAAAAATCTTCCGGAATGATAATTCTATATCGTCCAGGGACGCACGACAAAAGCAAGAAAATATTCCCGTTAAAAATATCAATAGCGTCGACAGAAGAGATAACTCTGGCTCGCGATGCGACGACGGGGCCATTGTGAGGCCCCAGATGAATATTATAAAGGGACAAAGATTCCACAATACAACATACAATGAACACAATGCACTAGTGTTGTATTCGGTATTGTATACATATAATAGAACTATAGAAGCAAGCTTAATGCCATTTCAAACACGGCGTTATCAGTGGCGGGGGCGGCGAGGGGCGACGAGAGCGCCGCCGTCGCATGTGACGTCGCGTCGGATAGATCGTATCAGCTCCCCACGCTAATTGTCGGAGATAAGTCGTCTTTCGATTCGAATCTGCCTCCCATCCTGCGGAAATTGTGTCAACAGCGCGACTTTAAACAATGGCGCAAATATTCGATGGCGCGCTTCAGTCCTAAGAATTACTCCATCAGTTATTAGGTTAATTAACCTGACTTTTGACACGACAATTTGACAATAAGGCCTGTTACACATGCGGCTAATTTTTCTATGTTTGAGAATTTATCATCGCAACTCAAAGAAGTCTCAACACATGAATTGCTATTACGAGTAGTTCTGTCTTTAATTAAATTATCATTAGTTTAAGTTGTTCAGTTATTACTATGTTCAAAGTGAACAGGAGGAAACATTTAGCTTTATTGCTTTTCGATCAAATTCTCCACCACGAAAAAAAATTGTTGTGTTCAACAGCGAAAACAAACTCTACTAAAAAAGCATCATGTGTTTGTTCTTGAAACATCGATATGGACCTTAAAAAACCGGATAAGTTCGAGTCGGACTCGCGCACCGAGGGTTTCGTACAAAATTTTAGCAGGTTTTCATTTTGAAAACCTGCTTATCAAAATGGGTGCGATTATCAAAGTTGGACCTAGGACCAAGATAGTTTTTCGTTTCATGAGTTTTTATGATGCTTGGCACCAAAAACTCAATTTTATATATCTATGTATATATATATATATATATATATATATATATATATATATATATATATATATATATATATATATATATATATATATATATATATATATATATATATATATATATATATATATATATATATATATATATATATATATATATATATATATATATATATATATATATGTTCGTATGTATGTATGTGCTTATGTATTTTAGCGTTGTTTACACGATAACGGGCGCTATTTTGAAGCAATAGTTGAAAGTTTGTAAATAGGTAGTTTCGTATGATATCTTGGGTAGGATTGTTTTTGGTTCGAATTGGTTGGGGGGTTGACCCCCTGGGGAGGAAATAAATCTTGTTTACACGACAGAAGGCGCAATTTTGTAGCAATAGGGTTGAAAGTTTGTATCTAGGTAGTTTTATATGATATCTTGGATGAAATTGTTTTAGGTTCGAATTGGTTGAGGGGTTGACCCCCCTAGGGGGAAAATGAATCTTGTTTACACTATAACGGTCGCAATTTTGAAGCAATAGGGTTGAAAGTTTGTAAATAGGTAGTTTCGCATGATATCTTGGATGGGATTAGTTTTGGTTCGAATTGGTTAGGGGGTTGGCCCCCTGGGGAAAGAAATAAATCTTGTTTACATGATGTCGCAATTTTGGAGTAATAGGATTGAACGTTTGTAGGTAGGTATTTTCGAAAGACATCTTGAATGGAATTGGTTTTGGTTCGAATTGGTTGGGGGTTTGACCCCTTGCGGGAACAAATAAATCTTTTTTACATGATAAAGAGCGTAATTTTTGAGCAATCGGATCGAAAGTTTGTGAGTAGGTAGTTTCGTATGATATATTGAATGGGATAGCTTTTAATGCGAATTGGTTGGGGGGTTGACCTCCCAGGAAAAAAATTACAATCTATTGAATATATTTTTCAAAATGGATACGTTATGAAAACCTGCTCTTCTAATGCAGCTCGCTGCGATAGAGTTTTTTTAAAATTATATCATGTAACTAAAAATTTTCGGTTTTCGCAATTTTTCCTTTATCTCTGCTATATGGCGTTGCTTCGTACTAAATTTCAAGATTATGAGTTCATGGGAAGTACCCTGTAGGTTTTGCTTCCCTTGCAAGTGTCGAAAATTTGCGGCATAAAAGGCTGTATCTTTTGATTGCGTTGGCTTAGAGGTTTGATTTTTCACAGCTCCAAGGGAGAGTAGACCTGAGTATTTGATATAAATTCCAGCTTGATTCCTCCACGCGTTCCTGCGAAAAAGAGTCTTGAATACAGACAGACGGATGGACAACAAAGTGATCCTATAAGGGTTCCATTTTTTCCTTTTGACGTACGGAACCCTAAAAACGTCAGAATAATATGGTGGTAACATAGACCATTAACATATAGCTTCAATAGTGACATTTGCGTATCTATAGGTTACAGCTAAATTTGGACATGCAAACCAACGATATATAATAATTAACAACCTTTTTGTCGTGGCATGTAAAACGAACCTCATTAAATCCCGTTGAGAATTTTTGATACATTCATAATACTAATATACCTATACTGAAAAAGCATAATTTCTAGCATACCATGTGAATGTTTCTTATGGCACTGTGATTTTCACAGATTTCAGTACTGCAGTCGTGATTATAAGTAGAAAATAAGACTTTAAGAATCACTCCTGCTACAGTAATCTCATGTTGAAGCCTAGCAAGATCGTAAAAGCAGTCTGTTTTTTTTTCAGTTAGAGTGATTTAGCATATTTTTGTTTGTACCATTTTATCGTATCTAGATGGAGATTTCTCAATTCGAAGTTAATTCAAGGATGTTATTGTCAACTTTCCATATCCAGGTAGTTAACTTTTGATAGTTTTTCAAAATTATTTATTGCTGAAAATGAAAACTGTTACTTTCATATACACCAAAAATAATTATATATCAATGACGAAACATTTACAAATGCCCCAAAAATAATTAAAACCATGATTCAAACTGTAATAATACTAAAGCAAGACACAGAGCTCCGTCACTAAGACCGTATTTCCCCACATTTTTATTAATTTTCACATACAATTCTTATCAAATTAAGTCAATTTGGAGGGGACGTGGAAGTGAACAAAACCTCGAAAACTTCCACTCAATTCACGTACCAAATTTAAACTCTAGCAACCCAATCCACTTACTCAATTTCAACCCTTTATGTTAATCCAGGGGAAGTTTTGGTTTAGAAAAATCATTTAAACCGGATTTTTTTATTTCCATAAGCCCTCCATGTTATTCATAATCTTCTCTTTTGCCACCGGATTGAACACCAAGTAAAAATAGCCAAATGTTCAGTCAACACCATAATTTGTCAGTTAATTGAACTTCTCATCTACGGTCCTTCTTCTTACCAAACACTGCTCTTTGTTGAAATTATAATACCTTTCCGCTAATAATAATTACAGAGATCGAGCCCAAAAGGCCGACTCGTCGCTAACGTCTATTCAGAAGCAATTGCAATAGTTTCGTCTTGTAAATACAACAATAGACTAGGTTTACTATTCTTCGGCCTTTATAATACATCTGATTTAATTTCGAAAGCACTTTATTAAACCATTGTTAGGAAACAAAGTCATTGCAACGAAGTCATGGTCTGAGCAATATCTAATATCTAGTATAAGACCCCTGGTACCATGACGAAACTGTCAAAATAACCTAGTATTTTCAAAGTTTATATGCACATGAAAATTTAGATTCTTATTTCTTGGATAATGAGTTCATGTAATTCTTCACAACGTGACACCATTCTCAAATTGCAGAAGAGAGCAATTTTTTACATGTTTGTACTGAAAGATAGGGCCCATAGGCAAACCTTACTTCGAGAAAAATGGAATTTGGACGCTTCCTTCTTTATATTTGCTTGAATCTGTGTGCTTGATTCATAAGTATTTTCATGGCGTACCCTTGGTGTCACAGCACGGGTATTCCACTAGATCTTGGGGACATCATGTTCACCTCCCTATTCCTTCCTCTGAATTAACAAAAAAGTCCATCATTTACAATTCTAAGAAAATTTACAATCACCAGAGGAATTAAAATCTATAACTTCCTTGACTGATTTTCGGATACTAAATCTTATTTTCTTAATAGACCTTATTACTCTATAGACGACTACTATTATGAGCATTGATTGATCGATATGACCAAATCGAATAACAGGCATCAACTTTGAGGAGGATTTGACACTCTCGGTTCTATTGTGAAGTTTGTATATTTTTTATGGAAATGTGGTGTGATTTTTATATTCAGGTATTACGTTGTTTAGTTTATATATTTTTTGATTGATGTGTGTTTATTTCTCTGTTTTAAATTATTTATTTACTATATTTTTCGCTTTGTCAATAAAATGTATAATTTTAAGACAATGAAGCATATTTGATTTGATTTAATTTGTTTTGAAATTCACTTGCTTATTACCTCAAAATGAAACAGCCAAAAAAAATACATTCCAAAACCAACTCGAGTTCAACTTTCATATTTTTTCGTAATCCCATACTGTTATTTTGATTTTTCGTAATCCCATACTGTTATTTTGATTTAACGGTATTCAGATGTCAATTGAAAAGTCAGTGTTAACGGCCGGCGGCCGTTAAGAAATCACTTGTTCAAATATTTATATTTCAAAACATCATTCTGCTTACAATAACAACATTGAAATCTTGGTCCACAGCGAGTTGGGAGAATAAACCTCTGATTTTCATTTCGCATAGGCTAATAATACATCTTCATTAACCACCTTCACATTCTTGCTTTTACGCTACATTTCAAAATTTTCATATTCTTTTTGATATCGCTCTTGAGTTATTTTCGGCAGTTGATCAACACTCGCTGCACTGCACAAAATTCTCCCAATATTTCTAAAGGAATTTGATTTTGTTCCTCAATTTCATCCATGGTCGTCGTTAAAGCGAACTTGAGAACACAAAAAACTGACGTTGTTTATAAAACTGTCAAACTGTTCCATGACAACAGAGTGCACGACGTTAGGATTTTTCTTTAGAATTGCGAGGTACGGGGTTTTTTCTTTCTTCGGCATCAAAATATAATCTTTCAACGGGATTACGAAAAATTTTAACGACACACGGCCGATACGCAAATAACGGATTCGGTTAGTTATAATCCTCGGCTGCGCTTCGGATTACAATATCCAACCTCATCCGTTATTTGCTACATATCGACCTTGTTACGTTAATAACTATAACGGTATTCAGATGACAATTGAAAAGTTAGTGTTAACAGCCTACGGCCGTTAAGAAATCACTTGTTCAAATATTTACTCCAAAACTTCATTCTGCTTACAATAACAACATTGAAATCTTGGTCCACAGCGAGTTGGGAGAATAAACCTCTGATTTTCATTTCGCATAGGCTAATAATACATCTTCATTAACCACCTTCACATTCTTGCTTTTAAGCCACATTTCAAAATTTTCATATTCTTTTTGATATCGCTCTTGAGTTATTTTCGGCAGTTAATCAACACTCGCTGCACTGCACAAAATTCTCCCAATATTTCTAAAGGAATTTGATTTTGTTCCTCAATTTCATCCATGGTCGTCGTTAAAGCGAACTTGAGAACACAAAAAACTGACGTTGTTTATAAAACTGTCAAACTGTTCCATGACAACAGAGTGCACGACGTTAGGATTTTTCTTTAGAATTGCGAGGTACGGGGTTTTTTCTTTCTTCGGCATCAAAATATAATCTTTCAACGGGATTACGAAAAATTTTAACGACACACGGCCGATACGCAAATAACGGATTCGGTTAGTTATAATCCTCGGCTGCGCTTCGGATTACAATATCCAACCTCATCCGTTATTTGCTACATATCGACCTTGTTACGTTAATAACTATAACGGTATTCAGATGACAATTGAAAAGTTAGTGTTAACAGCCTACGGTCGTTAAGAAATCACTTGTTCAAATATTTACTCCAAAACTTCATTCTGCTTACAATAACAACATTGAAATCTTGGTCCACAGCGAGTTGGGAGAATAAACCTCCGATTTTCATTTCGCATAGGCTAATAATACATCTTCATGAACCGCCTTTACATTCTTGCTTTTACGCCACATTTCAAAATTTTCATATTCTTTTTGATATCGCTCTTGAGTTATTTTCGGCAGTTAATCAACACTCGCTGCACTGCACATGATTCTCCCAATATTTCTAAAGGAATTTGATTTTGTTCCTCAATTTCATCCATGGTCGTCGTTAAAGCGAACTTGAGAACACAAAAAACTGACGTTGTTTATAAAATTGTCAAACTGTTCCATGACAACAGAGTGCACGACGTGGGGATTTTTCTTTAGAATTGCGAGGTACGGGGTTTTTTCTTTCTTCGGAATCAAAATATAATCCTTCAACGGGATTACGAAAAATAACTATTTCAATCTCATGAAATTCAAATACTTGATACTAACATATTGACAGAACATTCACTGAAATTTGATAAAACTTCAATTAAAAAGTATATCAAAGCCTATGGACCAAATCTGAGAAGAAACACTAATCAACACATCAATAAAAAGCTAACTCGGCAAAAAAAACCTCAATCTGTGACTGTTTATGACATTCTCACATGGCGTCTAGGATCTGGGACATAAGAACACTTTGCGTGACCTTGCAATGTCGCGGAATCGGCCGACCGCGATCCATCCAATACACCTATCCTCCCTCTCGCCCCCACTTCAGTATCGAACAATCGTCGACCGGCGTAAGACATTTAAACAATGGCCATTCTACTTCCACCTACCGGAAACAAAAAACATCGAACAAAGCGCGCGGCAGTTTCAATTGTCACTATTCAGTTCCTCCTTTCGCGAAATAAAAGAGAGTAAGCCATGGAATCATAAAGGAGCCAGGGGAGAAGTGGGGCAACGTGGCGCGATGTTGTATTCGAGAATGATGAAAGCTGGTGGAACAAACATACAATGAGAATCAAGAGGCCCTTTGTCTGATAACTGACGGCATTGCCCGTCTTGGACACGGGAACGATGCGTAATCCATTCCGTTCGCAAGTGATATTGAGGACCGATGATGCCAACCGAATTCGAAGCTGTCAGATGGAAGAGCCACCATAATATTATTTTTAGTATTTCAACCATAAGATTGGCGATTAAAAATTATAATTCAAGTTATATCTTCAGCTTACTACTAATTACTTACGATCATCTGTCTTGTTCAAGTGCCTTATCGGGTCAGAATTGACCCGGCGCATCTCCATTTCATCACAGGACAGGCGCTTTTGCACTTATGTGGTGATGGTTCCGTTCTCATAAATATTTCGTACAAATAGATACCTAAAACGCCAGTTCCATTTGAGCATAGCAAAGGCCGAATTGTACGCGTTAGGGTCATATTTGACCCGAGGATACCAGTTGCGTTTGTGTTTTGAATTTATTTTACTATGGATTTTCTCGTTATTGACGGCCGGCAGTATGTTGAAAAAGTACGTGAATTGTTCTTGAACAGTGAAGATGATGGCAAAGAGCCCTTAAATGCGACGAAGCTACAACGAATGAAAGTAGGCCGTATTTTCTCAGCCCAAACCTCCTGATCCTGATGCAGTAAGTGAGGGAAAAAAACGACGAAGATGTAATATGTGTGAATCGAAAAATGGCAGTAAATATTTTACAAAGTGTAATAAGTATAACAGGCATGTGTTTGAAGCACCTGCAGAGCACAGCTACATTATTATGTGAAAAATGTAAGAAGCGAGTGATAGGATATGCAATTGTTATTGCACTTTTTTTTAAACGAGAATCTTTTTCTTGTTGTGTGGGCCCATAATTGGTTTTTTGATAATTTGATGTTTTGGAAATTATATTGCGTTACACTTTTTCAGAGGAAGTTTTTGTTATTTTTTTCCTACAATAAGGTGTATTTCTATCCAAGATTTTTTGTTTCTAAACATATGTGTACATTGCTAAAAATTGATTTGGTGATGATATTTTCTAATTTGGAGGTTTCAAACTTTTTTAAAAGTATCGGGTCAGAATCGACCAGAAGATACCAGTTACGTAAGTAAAAATGACGATACCAGCTGAAGATTAAAACAATGATCCTACCAGAAAAAGTTGTCGAAAATTGAATTTCCACATGACATCATCATTTTTCTAATGTATCGCAAGATATAACATTTGTATGATATAATTTCATATCAGTTTACAAATTTTGAAATAGCCTGTAAACACTAGTTATCATAGTAATTTTCAAACATTCCAGAACGAGAACATTTGCTATCAACGTTTCACGAAATTGTAAGAATTCGTTGCTTGAATACCAATCACGTTAGACGTAGTGAAGAGCGTTGTTTCAAAGTTTCTTAAATGGAAACATTAATAGTGTATTTTCTGGCTATCTTTCCATTTTCTTCAACCTCTAATTCCACGTACATATATCAGCAAACAAACTATTTTTAATCTGTAAGTCAAGGTCTTGTCACGACGTCCTCGTCCATCTTTTTTCATTTGCAGTTGGTCTTTCTCCACGTCCCCTAGCTGTTATCCAGTCGTTTAGTATTTGTCGATGTATATTCTTGGAGGTCCTTCTTCCGACACGAAATCGATAATTTCAGTCAGAAGTTCTTTTGCTGAATGATAATAGTTCGATCTTCATGTAAGTCTAGACCACAGCGCACCAGTACACCAGAGCATAATTTCATCTATATATGCGCTTCAAAATTTTTCTCCCTATGAACATGATCTCAGCAGTATCTACTCCTTTTTCGCTGTGACCCATGTCTAGCACAAATACATTCTTACTCGTTGAATAATGGAGCAATTTCCATGGCATCTATTCTATAGTTTACTCTTGGTTTTCCTGTTGAAGAGTATTAATGAGAGTATGTTGTACAATATCATCAGCTTTGTTTTTTGCTTATACCTGTTCTTAGATCTTGTAACAACTTGGAGTTATCTAAAGCTATAGAGAACCCCTCGGCGTCCTCTTGCTGAGTTCTTCTCATCGGCATGTACTAGGTCTTTTTCTAGTTTATGGTGTGGTCAGCTCTTCTAGATTTCTCCTCCAAAACTTTGCATGTTTTCTGAATGGAACACATTGGATCTTGTAACAACTTGGAGTTATCTGGTGTGACAAAGAACCCCGCGGCATCCTTTCGCTGAGTACTTCTCATCGGTAAGTACTTGGTCTTTCCCTGGTTTATGGTAAGAACAAATACTTGATTTCTTCTCCAAATTGAAACAGATTAATTAAATTACTTGAATGTTCGTTCATGAACTTATAAAGTTTCCCAATACACTTCTTTGACATAAAAAATAGTCCCAGAAGAAATTTCAAACAAGTACCTACTTGAATTCAGAAAGTGGCTATTAAAATAACTCCTCGCAACAATGGACGAAAAAAATGATTTCAGTAAGAAAAAAGTCCGTTTCTTTTCCATTCATCAAAAGCATTCGCGAAAGAATAGACAGCGGTGTACAGGGACGGCTGAGGGGAGAGGAACTCGCGATATGGAATGTTAAGTTGCAAGTGTAGTTAAAAGAATCGCGGAGCTCTTTTGCATTGAATCCGAAAGCGTGTCCTTTATTTACACAATTATATAGAAGTGACTTCTTTTATACGGCATTCACGGCCGGTGCATTCGGCTATTCTTTCAGCCCTATTGTGCTCAGATCCACCACCACACGACCCGTCGACGGAACATTGTGTATTGTTGCCAGCTTCCTTTCAGTACCCTGCCCCTCCCGCAACCGCGCTCCTTGGTCCCCGCGAGAGTTCCTTCGTCGCGATGACTTTTTTGTGTTCGTTCGTTCCCGTTCCATACTCTGTATGTGAAAGAACTCATTGTTTTCGCAGATTTCGATATTCTCGATCCCTGAAAATATCCTCTATTGATCTACCAGCGAAGTTTGAAGTTTGCTGGCGGAATTAACGTGGAGAAATATTATGAGTATATATAATATATATATATATATATATATAATATATATATATATATATATATATATATAAATATATATATACATATATATATAATAATTTTATATATTAATATATATATATATATATATATATATATATATATATATATATATATATATATATATATATATATATATATATATCTAATATATAAAATTCTCGTGTCACGGTGTTTAGACGTTTTATTAAGAAGTTAAACTCCTCCGAAATGGCTCGACCGATTCTCATGCAATTTTGTGTGCATAACGGGTAGGTTTGGAAATCAGCTAAAATTTATTTTTCATCCCCCTAAATGTTAAGGGTAGTCCACCCCTTGATTTTATTTTCAATTTTCAGACAAAATTTTCAGTTCTTTTTTTTTTTTATGATACAGCATTCAAAAATACATACAACCCAAAATTGAACCCCTCTACGATTAACCCCTATTTTTTATTTGTTAAACTCCTCCGAAATGGTTCGACCGATTCTTATGAAATTTTGTGTGCATATCGGTTAGGTCTGTGAATAACAATAGTCGGTCTAAGAATAGGTCGTAATATATTTTTCATACTCCTAAGTGATTAGGGTGGTCCAACCCAAACAGTTTTATGAATTTTATGGACAAAATTTTTTTCAAATTTTTTTATGATGTTGCATTAAAAAATACATATAACTCTAAATTTTTACCCTTCTATCAACAACCCATATTTTTTAATAGAAAGATAGATAACTATCTAGATAGATAGTTAGATAGATATTGATACATCGCCAGATAGATGACTAGATAGAATGATAGATAGATAGTTAGATATATAGAAAGATGAATAAATATCTAGATAGATAACTATCTAAATAGATAAATAGATAGTTAGTTAGGTAGATATACATCGGCAGATAGATGAATAGATAGAAAGATAGATAGATGAAAATAATTTATATGGCAGAACAACGTTTGCCGGGTCAGCTAGTATATATATATATATATATATATATATATATATATATATATATATATAATATATATATATATATATATATATATATATATAAATATATATATATATATATATATATATATATATATATATATAATATATATATATATATATATATATATATATATATACATATACTCATGTGCCTCTATAGAGGACTAAAGTACAGGAGCGCTTGCTACTTGAGATATGTAAATGTTGCATTAGGAACATCGTATTGATGTATCAAACTTACTAGCCTGTCTGAAGGATGTGGTTCATTTATTTCAGACTGGTGGTGCTGTGTCATATTTATATGTCATTGTGTTGCTAGAAGGAAAATATAAGA
>JARQZK010001468.1:752500-847500 GCA_030704885.1 Cynegetis impunctata | reverse complement strand
ACACGACAATGCCAGCTTATGATCAAGTTGGCATTGTAACATCAATTTTTGGCCCGCACAGTAAAAATAACTGATTCTGAATTTGTTGCTAATTAGTTGCTAATTAGTTACAGCAAAATTGGTTTTGTTGCTCCAGCCGTTTGGGAAAAAAATGAGACAATGCCGGCTTTTGATTAAGCTGGCATTGTCACATAAATTTTTGGCACATACAGTAGAAATAACTGATTCTAAATTTGTTGCTAATTAGTTGCTAATTAGTTACAGCAAAATTGATTTTGTTGCTCCAACCGTTTGGGAAAAAAACGAGATAATGCCAGCTTATGATTAAGTTGGCATTGTCACATCAATTTTTGGCCCGCACAGTAAAAATAACTGATTCTAAATTTGTTGCTAATTAGTTGCTAATTAGTTACAGCAAAATTGATTTTGTTGCTCCAGCCATTCGAAGGAAAAAACACGACAATGCCAGCTTATGATCAAGTTGGCATTGTCACATCAATTTTAGGCACAGACAGTAGAAATTACTGATTTTAAATTTGTTGCTAATTAATTGCTCACGTTTTGAATAGCTGAAATGAAAAAAAATCAACAATTCAAAAAATTTTTAAAATATGAAAACTAGAGAACTAGAGACGGCAGATTCGGAAGCTAAAAATAATGTTTGGCAATTAATATTTGAACGCTGTAGCTGAATAATATCATAAAATATCAAATAAGAAGCTTTCACTTTTTAGATTAAAGCTATTTCAATGCTACTGCCATGTATGTGAACAAAATTCAAATCATATTAACTCAGGATAAAAATTATTGAAATTCTGATAGATATGAAGAAAACATTCACTAAATGATCAAGAATAAGTTCCTAGCAATGAGTATTGAATCACACAGCTTTAAGTTTTCCTTCATAGTTAATAAATTAATTTTTCATCTCTACCAATCGGAAACTAACAGGACTGTCAAACTTTGACGTTTGTCAATAACTGTTCAAAAATGAGTCGTCGGAGATTTTACTTAATTTACTCAATAAATAATCGTATCAAATACAATACGTACTTCAAAATAAATATGGTTAAACATCTCAAACTTCCTGCATAATTACAAATCGTGTCAGTTTGACAGAATAATCCTCCCGCTTCGCGGTCAGATTATCTAGACTGTCAAACTGACACTCTTTGTAATTATGCAACAAGTTATCGATGTATAACCTGATTATTTTGAAGTACTTATAGTATTGCTACTGATAATAAACTTGAATATTCAAAAATTGCAATAGCCATTTTAACTTCATCAATTTTTCTGTTATTGAATTTTTACCAACCTACTTCATCAATAAGTTACTGTATGTATCAAATGAATTTAGATTTAATGAGTGGTGCCCTCTTTCATTAAAAATTCTTATGTTGGCTAGAATGCTCGGCTTTGCCGCGCGGCAGCAATCACATGGGTTTTATTCCTAACCAATGAAAACGTACGGTGAGGGTCGTGCATTAATTGATTTCAATATTCAAATATTTCATGCAATTATCTGATATGGGACTCAAGCGCGGAAGACCAGCTACTGTAAATTTGGAGGAGCTAAAGCAAGTTCTCAAAATTAATAAGAGTTTGATTTTTAATGACGATAACCGAATTGTCTCAAAAAATGATCCCATTTGGACGAAAATTGCAAATGAGTTGAATAATATCATAAAACCCGAAAGCATTCACTCATTTCTTACCTGTGATCGTAATAATATACGATCAGAGTTAATACCATCCCATCGGAAAGATTCAAGTATCGATTCTGAAGTATTAAACGACACTGAAAATTCGACAACAAATTTTTCTAATGAAAATAATATTTCCGATCAATCCGAACAGAATCTCCAAGTGTCTCATTTTACTTTTACTAATTACTACTAATTATTGAAAAAACCTTTCATCGCCGACACGGTAAAAGACAAGTGTATCAGAGAAATGTTCTTCAACCAGGAAAATGGGAAGATTTGATCACCAACGAAATATGGGAGACGACACGTCGCAAATGTGGTTATAATTTCGAACAACATTACGTGACTTTGGATAAAACCAATGGATCTATGAAAGGTAATGATATGATATATATTCAATTTCTCTCTTGAAGTGTATAACAAAGCTAATTTCAACAGTGAAATCATAGTTAATGATATTTAATAATTTCAAATCTTCTTAGGTGCATGTCGCTGTACGAGTGAACTCAAAGTTAAATTCACTACCGTCGATGATGACGTTATTTTCAATTGTACAGTTACTCAAGGAAACGGAAACTGTAAAAAAACTTATTTTCGCTGGCCGAAACGAAAAGAAGTTGGTAATTGAAATTGGTAATTTTGCTGTAACTAATTAGCAACTAATTAGCAACAAATTTAGAATCAGTTTTTTCCACTATCTGTGCCTAAAATTGATGTGAGAATGCCAACTTAATCATAAGCTGGCATTGTCGTGTTTTTTTCTTCGAATGGCTGGAGCAACAAAATCGGTTTTGCTATAACTAATTAGCAACTAATTAGCAACAAATTTAGAATCAGTTATTTCCACTGTCTGTGTCAAAAATTGATGTGACAATGCCAACTTAATCATAAGCTGGCATTGTCTCATTTTTCTCCCAAACGGCTGGAGCAACAAAATCAATTTTGATGTAACTAATTAGCAACTAATTAGCAACAAATTTAGAATCAGTTATTTTTACTGTGCGGGCCAAAAATTGATATGACAATGCCAGCTTAATCAAAAGCTGGCATTGTCTCATTTTTTTCCCAAACGGTTGGAGCAACTAAATCAATTTTGCTGTAACTAATTAGCAACTAATTAGCAACAAATTTAGAATCAGTTATTACTACTGTATGTGCCAAAAATTTATGTGACAATGCCAGCTTACCCAAAAGCTGGCATTGTCTCCTTTTTTTCCCAAACGGCTGAGCAACAAAATCAATTTTGCTGTAACTAATTAGCAACAAAATAGCAACAAATTCTCAACTATACTAAATTTGATTCCGCTATGTTGACAATGCCAGCTTAATGGACGTCATAAATAGAAGTCTGATAATGCCATACCTGTGGGAGGTGGCGAATGTGAACAATATTTTTTCAAAATCCTAAGATTGTATTCGTTATTCGAACGATTTGTACTAGTATGGCGCCACTTTTTCCCTCTACTAAAAGTATGGCGAATATAATAATGGTCACATTGTATCGTATAATTTCCAAAAATCCAAATGTCATACTGGTACAAATCGTCAAAATTTTTTTTTCACCTTTTAGCTCAAGTCCGACAGTCATCCCCATGGTTACAATCTGTAATAATTTTTTTTAGGTACAATCGCATCCAAACGAAGAGAATACAATGATTCGTTAAGTAGGTAGGTACCTATTTTGTGAAAGAAAAAAAAATTGATGAATAGATGAATTGATTAATTGGCTGAGAAGAGTTTTTGTGAATATTGTAAATAGGAGTTGTAGGTCTCAAGGTAGACACTCGAAAGTGAAAACAAATTAATAGATTAGGGTGCTTGTTTTACTTTGATATATATATATATATATATATATATATATATATATATATATATATATATATATATATATATATATATATATATATATATATATATATATATATATAATTATATATATATATATATATATATATTTATAATTATATATATATATAAATATATATATATATATATATATATATATATATATATATATATATATATATATAGCTAGGCTTGCCATATTTTTTGTGGGTGAAACCGAGACACCGAACGGGTATTCCATCCCAGTAGAGCGGGGTCCTCCCCTGGAAAATTCTCAAAAAATAGTAGCAAAATGGTTTATTTTAAGCCTTCTTGAAACCTCGCAAGTGATGGGAGTAGGGAATCTGGAACCCTAAATTATTTGTTCCACACACCTTTTAGAAATGAAAAAGGAACGAAGTTTTGCTACTTTAAAATATATATTTTTCCCTTTTCAATGATAATTTTCAAAAAGAAAGAAGTGTTAATGAAATGAAGTTCAAAATACTTCATGAAATATTCAATTAAACAAATAACCGAGCCTTTTATTTTTTTGTAAAACTACAACTTTTTGTCTAACTACAAAAACTATTATGAGAATTTTTTTCTCAAACTACAAAAAACAATCAATAAGTTGACAATGTTAATCTTTTTTTTCAAAACAAAGCGCTCACGTCTCTCTGTTTGATAAAGTGTACCTTTCCACTAGGTAGCGCTCTCCCTTCTTATAAGCCTGTTGTTATAATAAAACTACTTACAGCCATTATTCATTATTTTTCACATCTTACAACCGTTTTTCGGGACAGCGATCAAACCGAGCGGGACAGGGTAGATGTGGATATTTCGATGCTTCGTGAACTCTTATAACCAGCTCCGCCAGGAGGTTTGTTTGATTAGTTTCAAATAAATGTCCTAGTTCACTTAATTATATATATATATATATATATATATATATATATATATATATATATATATATATATATATATATTATATATATATATATATATATATATATATATATATATATATATATATATATATATATATATATATATATATATATATATATATATATATATATATATATATTATATATATATTTCATCACTTGAACACATCTTCCAAGAACTGGATCAGAACAACAAGAACCATCCAAGGGATGGATCCAAGGGGTGCACTGTAGCAGAATAGACATCTTCAAGTCAAGAACTAGTTGTTCTCGCTACGGAATTCTGCATTTTCAATCTGAACATTCAATTGTTGGTTTCCAATATCTTTGGCATAGGGCGCCATGATTTGTGATTTGACGTTTTCTATAATTCACTGTCGGATTGTGAAAGCAGATTTCGCGTCGCGGAAAACATAACGAGATCCCTCTGAAAGTAGTTGGATGATTTTTAAATTATTGAAGAATTTTCCTTGTTCGCTATGAAATATTTGAAAAAATAAGCCTAATGGAAAAAATAATTTCGTGTTTACCAAGGCTTCTTCAGTTCAGTTTATATGATCTAATTATTATTAGAATATTAACATGAAGGTATCTAATTTTTCAGTATATCAAATAACAAAGACAGATTTCCAATCCCAGAAATGCCATCCTCTCTAAGAAAATTCATCTCGCTGCTCATTTATAAGTAGACGTAAAACCTTTGATTTTGCCCTATAATTCATCGAAGATTTTTCGAAAGTTCGATCGCACAGCGATTGTTATAGCTGCCGCATTAAGGTGAAAGCCTGAAGGGCCCGGCTCATAACGGCAGGATGGCCCTAATGGAATAGACATCTTTTTATTCCGCACGATGGCCTTTATATTCAAACTAAGAAGTGGAGATTTATCGGGCAAATAATTCTCTCACTTGCGTACCTATCATACTACTGAGCGACCTGAGATATTTTTTTGTTAGCAAAAGCGAGTATATTGTTGAATATTTTACGAAAATGTAATGTATTGACAACTTAACCTGAGCTTTGTCAGCTGAAGAATTTTTTATTTCAGATGTTGACTGTAAATTATTTAACATAAAGTATATATAAATCTGGAAAACATACATTTTTTAGTAAAAAGTATAGAAGTTTGATTTGTACGTTAACTTGACGAAGAAAAAATAAAATAGAATGGTTTTTTAGCACAGGTTATTTTCAATATGTGTAAACTACTATAATTTTCGATTATTTATCTTCTCTTAAGCTGTGGAAATTCTGTTTTTGCGTAAAAATTTATTTCGAAAATACTACAAAAATCACAGCTCCACCCCATGCCAAGACAAACACGCTGCAGTTGTACCAGCAAAAAACGACACTCTTAACTTAAGAACAACTTCAGAAAACATGAGAGAATTCATAATACAGTTTATTAAATTGACGTACGACTGGGTCTCACTAAAAGGACTAAACCAAGCCTTAACAAACATAAATATTCAGTACTATAGTAGCAAAATCACTGCATTATGATTATGATTATGAGTTGGATCGCAAGAGGTTTCAACTAACACAAGTCCTCACAAATATAACATATCCATTGCAGCTATTCGGTAGACCAAACTGAAACCTGCAGTCGAATGGAAGATACCAAATTATATTGTATATGGAAGTGACAAACTGAACAGACCAAAGGGAGGGATGGCTCACCTCATCAAAAAATAACTTATGCATGCATGCAAAAAGGAAGAAATAAAAAAAGTTTCATCGTACCAATTAGCTAGTAAAATAATCCTGATTAGCGACTTGGAGCAAATTATAAAATTGAGCTACTCACTATCATTATACGAGACTTGAATAGCAAATCAAGAGACTAAGGATGCCAACGTCCATTTTTATGTGACGCACGATTGTTTCTCAGTTTTGGATGAAATTTACCAGAGATATTACAGTTTTTCATAGAATTTTTGATATTGTTAGATCCGGCATGGCCCCTACATGGACGGAAGTTGGTGTACTAGCCCGGAAGGTCACTTGGGTCCGCCCTAGGTTCCAAAAACCTTGAAGAAACAATTGGAACTTGGATTTTTGGGAGATTGTGCATGAGAGAAATGGTACGAGGAGTTAGTTGCTTCCTCAGGAATGTCAAGAGGCATGCAACTTTATCAAGGGATGCAACAATGTCAAGGGGTGTGTATGAACTCGTGATTCCATGCCGGGTACGATAAAACACATTGGGACGTCATTCGGATCTTCTTTTGTCATTCATAACTAGAACACTTTGAGTTATACCTACGAGAAGAATATAGCTAAGAGAAAACTAATTTTGATTGGAAAACTTTCATTTTGTACTTATGCATCCATTTTTTGTAAATATTTAATCGAAATGTTGATTGTGTCAGTAACTAGTGATGCCGCCGAGACGAGAGATTCTCGTCTCTCGTCTCGTCTCGTCTCGACGAGACGAGAGAGATATTTTCTCTCGAAGCAAATTTCGAGACGATACGAGAGAAAGCCCCTCTCTCGTCGAGAATTTCTCGTTTCTCTCGATCTCTCGAGCAAACATTTCTTACAATTTTACAAATTAAACAGTTAAGCCGTCATTTTTGTCATGTTTCCTATAGTTTTTATCAAAGTATACAAAAATCGTGATGAATATTTAGATAGGTATATCTCTCGTAATATCCTTTGAAAATAAGCAGTATAAATTGTACTTAGTTTTTACGCGTTATCCATTTTAAATTAATAGAACCGGCCCAGCTACACTACTAGCGGGTAGTTGTATATAGTAATAATATATACAGGGTGTGACTAAGTTTGCACGATTGGCAAACTAACAGCCGTATTCACAATCGGCTGCTAAGTTTTTATCAGGCCGCGAAATGCGTAAAGGCGACTACACATATAGCTGTCTACTTGACAAGTATGCTTTTTCAAGATTTTTTTACAATATGATAAATGAAGGTGTGTATAGTAAAACTCGCAAAGACTTCTGCTGTATTTTACCATACACACATTCATGTATAATCGTACAAAAAGCTTGGGTCAGCATACTTGTCAAGTAGACAGCTAGGTGCGTAGCCGCCTTTACGCACTCAACAGAGCCTATTAAAAAGTTAGCGGCAGATGGTGAATACGGCTGTAAAACAAATAGCTTTTTTCTGCTGACTGGTAAAACAGAAAAATAATTAAACATTGCATTTTTGAGTAAATAAAAAAAAATACCGTATATTATTATACATTTGGATTTTACGTCGATTTCATGACATAAAGGTCTACATAACATGTTTTGGTTAAATAGTTTTTGAGATATTTACCTCAGCTTAAAAAATTACACATTTGCATCTTTGACGACCCGAATAGTTTAAGGGTGAGTTCGGGTTGACGCTCGGAGCACTCGGAGCGCGCACTGTTTTCGCTTTTCTGTTATTATTGGAGCTCCAAAAACACTCTAGTGTGTTTGGTTTGGCACAGTTTAATAACTCCGATCGAACTTTATATACTCCAAGGTCCAAAAATACCAGAAAAACGAAAATAGTGCGCTCTCCGAGTGCTCCGAGCCTCAACCCGAACCCTCAACCCTAAGACTGAGGAAAACTGTTTTGACTTTCTTAGCTTTTGAGTAGCTATTTAATAATTTTAATTTTACGTCTGTTAAAAAATAAATAAAAAGGGCATACCCGAGTTTCATCAGATTCCGCGGAAAACCAAAAGCCCATGTATTCCGTGCGGGGTCCTTTATTAAAAAAGTTAGTGACAAATTTTTGGGAAAAATGTAGGTACCTACCTATTTCTATGAAGGAATAGCTGTTAAAAATTGGGATAAAAAGTGTTTTTTTCTAACTTAGCTCGTTTGGGTTCTAGAGCATGTAAAGATGCAAAGAAATATGTAATTTTTTAACTTCAAAAAATATTGAACCAAAATATGTCATATGTAATATATAAAAAAGTATACTTCTTGCAGTGATTGTTGATAGTGACTTCACATTCTCCGTCATTTACTATCTAGCATGGTGTTTACATTAGGTTAGAAAAAGGACTAGTCCTGACTTCACTAAAAGAATTATATATAAGTATATATTCTTAAATGATACAATTAATACACAAATAGGTATTTTTTTCCCATTTCATTGTTTTATTAATATTATTTAGGTACTTACTTTTAATAATTTCATTTACTTTTGTAACTATGTTACAATATATCAAAGTACAATAAATTCTTGTAATTATTAAAAATAATATTTTTTTTACTATTTACTTTAAATATCCATTATTGACCGTTTAACCGTTTAACGTTAAAAGTTACATTTTTCACCCGCATACATCCCTCCTCCGTTAGGGAAGAAAAGTCTCCCTTTACCTTAATACATATTTTTCGCTTTTATTATAAAATTTATTTGTCCTCCCTCTAGTGCCCAGGCATTAGATAATATGAGTTATTTATTACCTCCAATTAATTATTATAATTATGTATGTTTACTTGCTTTAAATGTTATAGTTTGCCAGGTTTTTTAAATATTGTTGTGAAATACAAGGATAAATTGGAATAAAACTAAATTTTATCGTATAGAATTTTTTTTTAAGTTGGAAAGGTAGAAAATTATATACATTCCTCAGGAGAAAAGTTCATTTCAGTGTCGTACCCATAAAAAAGGTTTGGAGGGAGCAAGCCCTAATAAAATCCATAGGGACTTAATATATTTTTTTGAAGAGTCGAGACGAGACGAGACGAGAGAGAGGTTCTCTCGAGCGAGAGAAACGGACTCTCGTCGAGACGAGACGAGAGAGAGCCTTTTCTCGTCTCGTCTCGTCGAGAGGCAACACTATCAGTAACATGAACGTTGGACCTGAATTTTCAAAATTTCTCTTCTGACACTGAATGAAAATAAATATTATGAATATTATAGGTACCTAATATTATATAATTTTATTCTTTGGAGTGACAGTATCAACTGACAAAACATATAATGTTATATATATATATATATATATATATATATATATATATATATATATATATATATATATATATATATATATGTGAAATTATATGTTTTTTTTTACTATTTATATAAAAATAAAATGTGTTTGTTTTTATTTATATATATATATATATATATATATATATATATATATATATATATATATATATATATATATATATATATATATATATATATATATATATATATTATATGGTATTATATATTTTGTCAGTTGATGCTATTACTCCAAAGAAAAATTGAATGTATAAACAATAAGTTAATTTTGGTTGTAAATCAGTGTTAAATGAAATATTTCAATTTACCTTCAAACGTTTATCTGTCGAATAATAGAGGCTCCAAAAATCAGGAATGATATTTGCAAATATATAAAGCAGAATTCAGTTTCCATAAATATTATAATTATACCTTTCTCATTGTTTCCTCAAATTCAAAAAGATTTTACACTGACTTCTAAGCGAAGGCTCGTTAATTACATTCAATTATTCAAAAATTCCTCATAAGAATAGCAGTAAAAGTTATTTATCACGTTATTCCCTTCCACTCGCATCTGCATCGCCAATCTAACAGGCATTATTCCCCTAGCTTCGTTCGAAATGACCGTGACAAAATAGAAACAACGAAGTATCTCCCCGGAACGAATCAAGTGCCAACTTACATCATCGAAATGACAGAGCAGCTGTAGTTTTACACCTAGATAAGTGTCTGATGCCGGACTGTTGGCTAGACAAACACCGGAACCACCCCCTTGATAAAGTGCACCGCAAATATGGAACACGTAATGTGGGGAGAATTCGAGTAGTCGAAAATGACCGAGTATTATGCTTCAATATATACGACAATGAGAAGCAGGTGAGAAATTAACTTCGCCAAGATATCGAGAATTGGTAATTCACTGAAAACAAACCGGCCAAGTGCGAGTCGGACTCGCGCACCGAGGGTTCCGTACAAAAATTTTTTTTATTATATGATGTAACTAAAAATGTACGGTTTCCACCATTTTTCCTTTATCTGTGTTATAAAACGTTGCTTCGTACCAAATTTCAAAATTCTGAGTTCACGGGAAGTACCCTGTAGGTTTTGATTCCCTTGCGATTGTCGAAAATTTGTGGCATAAACGGATGTATCTTTCGATTGCGTTGGATTAGAAGTTTTTTCACAGCTCCAAGGGACAATAGATTTGAGTATTTGATATAAATTCCAGCTCGATACCTCCACGTGTTCCTGAGAAAAAGGGTCTTGACAGACATACGAACGGACGGACAACACAATATATATATATATATATATATATATATATATATATATATATATATATATATATATATATATATATATATATATATATATCTTTATATATAAAAATGAATCCTTATTTCCATTGGTCCCGCCATCACGCTCGAACGGCTGGAACGATTGCACTAGTTCTTTTTTTGTTGTGGTTTTTATTATCAGAAGAAGGTTCTTATGAAAGAAAAAATTAAAAAAATTGCGCGGGAAATTAAAAAATTTGGGAATAATCAAAAACAATATAAAATTATTTCTAAAATTCTTTTTTTGTTGTGTTTTTTCTTGTCAGAAGAAGGTTCTTATAAAAGAAAAAACTAAGAAAATTGCGCGGGAAATTAGAGAATTTGAGAATATTTAACCACCATATAAAATTATTTCTTATCTATGTCATTTTTATTTTGTCATTTTTTTATTTTATCCACAGATCCGCAATAGGGTTGCAAGATGGCAATCGAAAATAATAATAGTCGGTTTGAGAATAGGTCGTAATATATTTTTCATACTCCCAATGATTAACATTTTTGCCGGGTCAGATAGATTGATAGATAGATAGTTAGATAGATGGATGGATGGATGGATGGATGGATGGATGGATGGATGGATGGATGGATGGATGGATGGATGGATGGGAGGGAGGGAGGGAGGGAGGGAGGGAGGGAGGGAGGGAAGGGAGGGAAGGAGGGAGGGAGGGATGGAGGAGGAGGGAGGAGGGAGGGAGGACGGACGGAGGAGGGAGGGACGGGAGGGAGGACGGACGGACGGACGGACGGACGGACGGACGGACGGACGGACGGACGGACGGACGGACGGACGGACGGACGGACGGACGGACGGACGGACGGACAGACGGACGGACGGACGGACGGACGGACGGACGGACAGACGGACAGACGGACAGACGGACAGACGGACAGACGGACAGACGGACAGACGGAACGACGGACGGACGGACGGACGGACGGACGGACGGACGGACGGACGGACGGACGGACGGACGGACGGACGGACGGACGGACGGACGGACGGACGGACGGACGGACGGACGGACGGACGGACGGACGGACGGACGGACGGACGGACGGACGGACGGACGGACGGACGGACGGACGGACGGACGGACGGACGGACGGACGGACGGACGGACGGACGGACGGACGGACGGACGGACGGACGGACGGACGGACGGACGGACGGACGGACGGACGGACGGATAGACGGATAGATAGATAGATAGATAGATAGATAGATAGATAGATAGATAGATAGATAGATAGATAGATAGATAGATAGATAGATAGATAGATAGATAGATAGATAGATAGATAGATAGATAGATAGATAGATAGATAGATAGATAGATAGATAGATAGATAGATAGATAGATAGATAGATAGATAACTATCTAGATAGATAGATATATAGTTATATAGGTAGATATACATCGGCAGATAGATGAATAGATAAAAATAATTTATATGGCAGAACAACGTTTGCCGGGTCAGCTAGTATAATATATAATGATCCTATAAGGGTTCCGTTCTTTCTTCTCGAGGTAGAGAACCCTAAAAAGACGAGAGGTGTCGTGCGACTCTCGGTTGGAACGAAGTTCCGTTCGCTACATATTAATAACAGGCACAATGAATTAAATTAACAACACTCAGAATCAATTAAATTTTTTATAAATTGATATGGTAATAAAATTGTAATTGATATTTTTTAATGAGTTTTGAAAATAAACATTTTATTAAATTCGATGGACGATGAATCAACTCTGTGGTAGTTCATATTTATATTAAAAATTAAATAATAAGAAAACAACTTGTCTAAAAACCACAAAATGAAATTAACTTTTTTTCGACTAGTTTCGCCTGTTACAGCATTATGAAGACAGTCTTGATAATGCTGTAACAGGCGAAACTAGTCGAAAAAAAAGTTATTTTCATTTTGTGGTTTTTAGACAAGTTGTTTTCTTATTATTTAATTTTTAATATAAACATTTTATTATTATTCATTTAAAAAAACTCGTCAGCAGCAGATCTCCATCACTAAAGTCGTATTTGTCGAGCAAAATGCATCGCGTCGAGATACGATTCTAAAGGATTAAATTATATTTTGAAAAGTCACGCCTAAATAGCAAACCGAATTAATAAGTAGAAAACAATTGATCTTTAAGAAGAAAATTAGCGAAGAGCATCGTTGTTGAGAAATAAAAATTGAAACCAACAAAGGAACGTAGGTACCTCAACATCAACATAATCCACGTAGCAAATTTCAACCCTCTATTGTACGAAATGAATCGCGTACTGATGGCAATACAGGAGTAGATGCTATTCGAATAGAATAGTCACCACGAAATGCATCGCGGTTGAGAAATACAGTTGAAACTATCTAATCTATGCGATGTTTTTTTTCTCTCGTCACATTTTGATAACAGTAAAAATGACAGAAAGGTTGGAACAACGTTATTGCATTAAATTTTGCGTTCTAAATGAATTTTCGCGAGCCAAAACGTATGAAATGATGAGGAAAGCCTTCGGTAGTGAATGTATGGGTCTTACCCAGATAAAGGAGTGGTATAATCGACCACAGAAAGCACGTCAGAGCAGAAGCAATGTGAAGTCAATGTTGATCGCCTTTTTCGACCACCGAGGCGTTGTTCACCACGAATTCGCTCCTCAAGGCCAGACAATTAATAAGGAGTACTACGTAGAAATTTTGAAGCGATTGCGTGACTTAATCAGAAGAAAACGACCAGATCTTTGGCGCAGCGGTGACTGGCTTCTCCATCACGACAACGCTCCGGCGCACTCCTCGCAGCTTGTGCAGCAATTTTTGGAAAAACACGGCATCCAGCAGCTCCGTCAACCACCCTACAGTCCAGACATAGCCCCCTGCGACTTCTGGCTATTTCCTAAACTGAAATTACCCCTGAAGGGGCAGAGATTTGACGACATTCCGACGATACAACAGAATGCGACGCGCGAACTCAAGGCGATTCCAAACACTGGATTTTCAAATTGCTTCCAAAACTGGAAAAAACTGTGGCAGCAGGTCGTGGAGTTCAAGGGGGAGTACTTTGAGGGATGCACTGCACCGGATGTAAAAAAACGAAAAATAAATTGATTTTTTCTAATGTGGTCGGATTTTTTCTGGACAGACCTCGTATATTGCATAAAGTGAACAAGGAACATTCTTCAATAATTTAAAAAAATATCAAACAACTTTCCAAGGGAGCTGGTTATATGTATTCCCCGAAGAGAATTCTACATTCACAATCCTACGGTGAATTATAGAAAACGTCAAGTCACCCCAAGTCAAAACGCCACAGTTGCAAGTAGACATTTCATGTCAGGAAGTATGTATGCTCGAGACGGGATTCTGCATTCTTGATCGGTGAATTTTTGGTTCCCAATATCTTTGGTGGAGGGCGCTATGGGTTGTTATCCAGATAGTAGCTCGGTCACGATTTGTATTGGGGAACAATTAGAAATTTTTCAATTTACTCAGAGTCAAATAAGCTGCACTGATGAGATCTAATAAGTTGGAAACTGTTGTATGCAGATGTTAAGTCGGGGTAACTTGACGTTTTCTATAATTCACTGTTGGATTGTAAATGTAGAATTCGGAAGACTTATAACCAGCTCCCTTGGAAAGTTGTTCTGATAATTTTTTTAAATTATTGACGAATTTTCCTTGTTTTCTTTATGTAATATGCCAGTATGTAATGAAAAAATATATTTATATATCAGACATGAAAATTTTTTCGAAAATCTTGGTCTACAGCGGATAAATAAACTACTACCTCCCCAGACGACGTTCCTTCGATACACTGCAGTAGTATGTATTTTATATACAGGGTGTAATATAAGTACGTTAAAATATCGAAGTGACGTATTCCTGAGAAAATTTTAAGAAAAAAAGTTCATATAAACTTGTGTCTGGAAGTGCTTCATTCCGGAGATACAGGTGTTGAAATTGAATTGTTTTTGTTCGTTTTCAAAAAATAACTTTTGCAAACTTTTTTGACAGTGAACTTTTGGCGCTTTTCATGAAAAACCCTTATTCCCACACCTTTTTCAAGTAAAAAAGGTACACTTCCTCAATCACGCTGGATGTGATCGTTTCAGAGATATTTACAATTTACTATATCGAAGCACGTTACTTAGTCACAACTTTTTTCCTATGAAATTTTCATCAAAAAATTATTCGTTTTCAAAATACAGATGGTTGAAATTTTTCTAAACATGGTTCAATTTCAGCATCCTGTATCTCCGAAACGAAGCATTTCCGGACACAAGTTTATATAGCCTTTTTTTTCCTGAAGTTGTCTCAGAAATACGTCTCTAGAATATTTTAACGTACTTATGTTACACCCTGTATATTATTTCTAAGTCCGAAAAGTTTAAAATGTTCCTTGTCATTCAGACTATAGCAAATTCACTTTGTAGCATAATATACTAAGTTTCTTAAAAATACAAACTAATATGGATTGATGAATCTCAAAAAAAAATATATCATGCTTATATACATGCTCAAATCTTCTACTAATAATCAACATTAACACCAATTTTTTACCTATTTCAGTCAAAAATCGTTGTAAGTATATAATACGCTTTGAAATGAGTATATTCTTTCAAATATGAATTTTTATAAACATTCCGGAAAATCTACATAATTCTTTTAATTTTCCATTTTTCGATTGATCGCCTGTATATATTTATGAACATGCCGCTGAAATGCGCGCCGTGCTCGAGGCGCGCGGACGATTGGGAAACTCCATGCCCGGTTTTCCGAGATGTTTCTGGACTGAAGCTCCAGAGTCTATTTGAAATTAACGCTATATTCAAGGGGATTTTCAAAGACTCCATTGTGGCTACAATTTGCTCTTATTCATAACATTTTCTAAAGAAGCCGGTTTGTTGGCGAAAGTCGAAATATTCCGAAGACATGCATACAAAATTTGCAGAGCTACATCGAACACGTATCCCGTAATTCGGAGAAAATTAAATACACTATTATTGGAAAATAAGTATATTTATTTTATAAATATATATATATATATATATATATATATATATATATATATATATATATATATTTGAATGAATGTCCTTGTTTAACTTCAATTTATAGTCACGGACGTGCCTCGTTAGCACGAAGAAATGTGTTTATATATATTTATATATACATACATCTTCAATTTTCATTTATATATATATATATATATATATATATATATATATATATATATATATATATATATATATATATTATATATATATATATATATATATATATATATATATATATATTTATTCATTCATTTTCCACTTGTATATTATTTGTTTATTTTACCTTATATACAGTTGCTATAAATAGACTCATTATGCCCTAGGGCGTTATAAGCGGGCGTTATGGATCATAACGCCTGCTCATTATACGAGGAGAAATTAAGCAACTTTCATTTATTAAATACCTCAAAATCCTTGTCGTATACGACTCTGGATTTCTCCGGCAATGAATTATTCGCAGCTTTGGCTGCATTTTCTATGATATTCTTGGGTAAATTCATCTTCATTTCCATTATTTCTATAAGACTACACAAAGAAATGACATTCACTAAATATGATGACAAAAATATTCACAAACGTCAAACAAATGACATGCCTACTATGAGAAAGAAAATGGAAAGTATAGGAGCCGATTTTAAAATTGATTTTTCATTATAATAAAATAATTTTTTCGTGAATTAAATCTTGTATGTACCACGTGCGTTAGGATCTATATAACACACTCGGTATATAAATAACTAATCTGCCCAGACACGCAAATAAATTTTTCAGTAAAAAATGGCAAATGCGCATCCTCAAATAGCGGGCTACGCGTTTCACAAAGTTCATTTTCACATAAACTACACAGCTGATTTGCATAATTTTTAGGAACACATAAAAACTTTCTCCATGAGAATATATATATATATATATATATATATATATATATATATATATATATATATATATATATATATATGTGCGTGTGTGTGTGTGTGTGTGTGTGTGTGTGTGTGTGTGTGTGTGTGTGTGTGTGTGTATTTGGCTTACTTGAATTAATCCTTTGGAGTAAATAGAAAAAAAGTAGGAACTATTGCATTGCTGGAAAAGTTTAAATAAAACATTGCATAATTAATTTTACCTACATTTCTTGAAACATCCAATAAATTGAAAATATACTGCTTACATTATTTACATTCATGTACAATGAAATATATAATTATTCAACAGTATTACAAATCGTAATAAAATTGTAGAAATAAAATTTGGTTAGTTGAAATTAAGTTCCTTTAAAATAATGGGATACCTACAACTTTAATGAAAGAAAATCTAAATAAATGTCCATTTTTCATTATCTTTCAATTTCAATTTCAAAAACGTTTGCCGACGTTGAGAATATGAACTAATTTCATTGGTTTGATTCTACTTATAATATTGAAATTAATCGTGAAGTATAATGGTATTTTCACGTTCACTGGTACGTTCTTCCATTTCACTACACTTAGAAACTCTACCTAAGGACACACCAGTAAATGAAAGCAGCGAACTTTGCTTCAGATCTTAATTCTCTCATAACAGTAAAGCTTAAGATGACATAAATTTATCCACACAATAAGATTATTTTTACCTAAGTTATTGAGTTATTGCATGTGGAAGGTAGCTTAAAGGTCATAGACTACCAGGAGTTAACCCAGTGCAATCGTTCCATGGTATCAAAGACCCCGTCGTAATCTTTGCAGTTGTCCATCGGGCGATATATATATATATATATATATATATATATATATATATATATATATATATATATATATATATATATATATATATATATATATATATATATATATATATATATATGTCACCGGAAAATAACAAGAACTCCAAGTTTATAAATTTCCTAGGAAATTTATAAACCGTCGTAGGAATCTAAACGAGAGATAAATTGTATTATTTTACGCCTACATTTTCGCAAATTGATAAACTTACCGAACTCACGCGTAAAAGAATAAGTAAGCAATAACCAAACGCCATGTGCGCTCTGATTGGTTGAATAAGTCACGTGTTCCATCTCCAGCGCAATTGTTCGCCACGGAACATAAACAAACCGGTTGCTCGTGTGTTTTTCTTGAGTTTTTAATGTTGTAACTGCGTTGGAACTGTGAAAATAGTTTTATTTTGATAAAGTTACTAAACTAGACCAATAATGA
This sequence comes from Cynegetis impunctata, assembly GCA_030704885.1. Taxonomy (NCBI): domain Eukaryota; kingdom Metazoa; phylum Arthropoda; class Insecta; order Coleoptera; family Coccinellidae; genus Cynegetis; species Cynegetis impunctata. The sequence goes on along the minus strand of JARQZK010001468.1, from coordinate 829,497 downwards.
GCGACCTGGAAGCTGCGGACAGCCAAAATGATGAAATTAGTACGGTAAATGCAAGAAAATTTGTTGACGAAGTGAAATTTACCACAGAGCTACTTAAGTTTTATAGTGGCCATGACTAGAATAGTAAGAAGTCGGAATGGACTGAGGAAAAAATTGAAAATGTCATTAAAATGATAGACTGTCAACATCGACCCCAATCAGAGAGCAGTGTGTTATTAGCCGTATTTTAAAGAAGCGTAAAATTAAAAGCTATTCTGCGATTGGTCGAAACGTTTAGAATCTTACGAATTTACGAATGGATATCCGTTAGTTTATAAATTTACCACGAGTCGTCGTAAAATGATAAATTTGCGAAAATGTGGGCGTAAAATAATACAATTTATCTCTCGTTTAGAATCCTACGAAGGTTTATAAATTTCCTAGGAAATTTATAAACTTGCGGATGTAATTATCTTCCGGTGACATATATATATATATATATATATATATATACAAAGAGGAGATTTATCGCGGGGAAATAGTATATAAAACAAGCAAAATTATCGGTTCAGCCCGCATATGTCGAAGCAGCCGTTGACACGTGTTTCGGACTCATTGGTCCTCATCAGAACGGCGTAGCCAAGTATGTGATGGAAAACCTGGAAATGAAACAGCAACAAGCAGAATCCTTTGCTTCGGAAGACAATCACACATTTGTGGTACATTGTTCGAACTCTCCGGTTTGGGAGATTTGGTCAAACTCTGACCACGGAGGCGATTAATGCCATCCGCGAGATCCTGGACCGTGGAAATAAACTACAAAGAGGAGATTTATCGCGGGGATATCGGCTGAACCGATAATTTTGCTTGTTTTATATACTATTTCCCCGCGATAAATCTCCTCTTTGTAGTTTATTTCCACGGTCCAGGATCTCGCGGATGGCATTAATCGCCTCCGTGGTCAGAGTTTGACCAAATCTCCCAAACCGGAGAGTTCGAACAATGTACCACAAATGTGTGATTGTCTTCCGAAGCAAAGGATTCTGCTTGTTGCTGTTTCATTTCCAGGTTTTCCATCACATACTTGGCTACGCCGTTCTGATGAGGACCAATGAGTCCGAAACACGTGTCAACGGCTGCTTCGACATATGCGGGCTGAACCGATAATTTTGCTTGTTTTATATATATATATATATATATATATATATAAATAATATTACTCTCAATTCATCTCACCTTACTAACGAAGTAATAACATTGTAAACCAGAACACCAGAACAGGCCCTCTGTTTTTTATCTTTTCGATTTAATCAACCTCACCCGCGTTCGGAAAAATTTCATTTTTACACACTCATTCTATTTAATTGATTTCACATTGTAGGGAAGTTGAATTGTCCAGCGACACACTTCATTATTATGGACATTCACACGACGCACATAAAGAATGAATACACTCCTGAAACCTTTTTTTCGTGAATTAATTTTATATACGTTACAATGTTCCAGTCATTTGAAATTCTTGATACTCCTGCTTTTTGTCATGATAAATATTGCATGTCGATGACACGTTTTCAATTGATAGCACTACAGAACATTAAATAAAGCTCAGAGTTTATAGTTTCTATCTTTTCTTCAAATATCAGTTGATTAATCAGAAATTTATTTAGTTTTAAGGCCTATAAAGAAAATCAAATATATAATTCATTCGGATTTTATCAGAACGATGTTTCATATCGCTCGTTGCACTTGGCAAATTAAAGCAACGTCAAAAACTATGTACGACAAGACTATCACGTCAGCATTGGCGGGAGCGTCAGATGTATTCCTATATGCGTATGGAACAAGTGAATCGTAATACTCATAACCTCTATCATTAATTCAATTATCAAAAGCTGTTACTATTTTATCAATAAATAATAAATGGATTCAGTAGTAGAGGAGGATAGTGATGATGAAGTCAGGTAAATAGCAGTGTTTGTCAATATTGGTAAGATACTCAATACAATAAATATAAAGATATGCGTATAAATCAGTGTATTATTATTGATTACATATGATTGTGAAGTGGGGAATTGATTTTAATCTTTACAAATGATCTACTATCTATTCGCATAATGATAATCAGGGATCGGAATTTTTTTTTAGCTACATGGACCTAAAATGTTCCAAACCGTCTAGAAAAACTAATTTGGGCAAAAAAAAAATTCTTTTGTGCACATGAAGGTATTCGTAAGAGAACGGTTCGGGTTGTTATTGAGTCAATTTGGGTCAGAGGAATGGGTTGAAATGGGGGTGAATTAGAAAAAAAATTATTTTTCGTTAAAAATCGATATGTCGTATTAGGAGTTGTTTGGTATACAGATTTAGATTTCACAATCGATATTACATTTTAACACAAAACAGTTGTCGGGTTAGGTAGTAAAAAAAGTTTGACAATGCCAGTTATAGTGTGGTGCAAGTTTTAGTTCAATTTTCGGAATTTTTTTTCATAGTTAGCTACCATTACAATTTAGAACAAAAAATGAATTAAGTTTCACAGCCTTAAGATAATTTTTCAGTGGTAATATATAACAATCAGACCATTCATAATAATGAGTAAAGAAGCGGAAAGTACTTTTAATATCTCAAAATTATTTCCCATAGCTAATATGCCTCACTTCATCGAAAATAAAATCTTATTAAGGCAGTGAAACTTCATATATCTCTAACTAAGACAGTAGCCTAGTGCAGGTTTCAGCAAACTGCGACTTGCGAGCCGCGTGCGGCTCAGAATTCATACTTATTCCACCATACTGATATGCCTCACTTCATTCAAAAATATAATCTCATTAAGGCAGTAAGACTTCATATATTTCTAACTAAGACGGTAGTCTAGTGCAGGGGTTAGCAACCTGCGGCTTGCAAGCCACGTTTGGTACAGTATTCATACTTATTCCACAACGCTGATATGGCTCACTTCATTCAAAAATATAATCTCATTAAGGCAGTAAGACTTTATATATTTCTAACTAAGACAGTAGCCTAGTGCAGGGGTCAGCAAAATGCGACTTGCGAGCCGCGTGCGGCACAGTATACTTAAGACGTTGTTGACAGTGTTCATACTTATTCCACCATACTGATATGCCTCACTTCATTCGAAAATATAATCTAATTAAGGCAGTAAGACTTTATATATTTCTAACTAAGACAGTAGCCTAGTGCAGGGGTCGGCAACCTGCGGCTTGTAAGCCGCGTGCGGCTCAGTATTCATACTTATTCCACAACACTGATATGCCTCACTTCATTCAGAAATATAATCTAATTAAGGCAGTAAGACTTTATATATTTCTAACTAAGACAGTAGCCTAGTGCAGGGGTCGGCAACCTGCGGCTTGTAAGCCGCGTGCGGCTCAGTATTCATACTTATTCCACAACACTGATATGCCTCACTTCATTCAGAAATATAATCTCATTAAGGCAGTAAGACTTTATATATTTCTAACTAAGACAGTAGTCTAGTGCAGGGGTTAGCAACCTGCGGCTTGCAAGCCACGTGCTGCACAGTATTGATACTTATTCCACCACACTGATATGTCTCACTTCATTCAAAAATATAATCTCATTAAGGCAGTAATACTTTATATATCTCTAACGAAGTCAGTAGCCTAGTGCAGGGGTCGGCAACCTCCGGCTTCCAAGCCGCGTGCGGCTCAGTGTTCATACTTATTCCACAACATTGATATGCCTCACTTTATTCAAAAATATAATGGCATTAAGGCAGTAAGACTTTATATATTTCTAACTAAGACAGTAGCCTAGTGCAGGGGTTAGCAACCTGCGGCTTTCGAGCCGCATGCAACTCAGTAGTCATAGTCATAGTTCAATATTACATATTGAAAGATTACCTGCAATATTGCAATTGCTATACAAATATAATACTCCTGCGCACACATCAAAATAAATACATGTTTAACAGCAGATAACTGTTATATTATTTCCTCTAATACATATTACCGATGTAAAGTATATACTCAATTATGGCTCTTTAAAAAATAGTTCATCACATCGGGAAAAAAACTCCAGAAAGGTTGCCGACTCCTAGGCCCTGGTGCTTAGTCTGTCACTCTGGAGATCCCGGTTACAAACCTGAACAAAATAAAATTCACTGTTGAATTATCCCTCATTTTGTTAAACTTTCATTGAGGCCTCATTCGCAAGCATGAAAATCCGAAATCCCCGCCTCGTCGTGATCTGTTTTTTCTCACCCGGGTGACCCCATCTCTGATTTATCGTCGCGAAATGAACGATTGTAAATTATCGCGATTGTTATTCGATTCCGGTGCATCAACGCGCGAAATTATGAACAATTCAATTGTTAGCGAAGCGTGGATCGTACCGCCATTATCGGTGGAAGTTTCCATGAAAATATCGCGAGCATTGTTCTCTTATGCGAAAAAAAGGTTTTTATGGAATGGTAAATTATCAATAGCATAGAAAATATTAATATAGAAAGATCCACCAAGTTGTCTTTAGGTTGTAAATTTAACAAATAGTAATTTTTTCATGGACAGCTCTCTGGAAATGCGAAAGCTTATAATGCTTCAGAAGTGCCTCTTAATAAATGGAGGTTTATACTGTGTTTAGATAAATGCAATTCGTATCAAACCAGAAACACTTCTGAGTAAAGGGCGTTCCATAGATTTGGGGGTCAGTTAAGAAACGCTTTCTGATATATTGATGTTCTGGTTGTTGATATATGAACGGAAAATTGATGTGTTTAATCTGCTATCCTTGTACGACGAATGAATTTTGCTATTGGTGAAATAATGGAGTCAATGACTACAGAACTGTTAAATAGAGTCATAGGTGCAGAACTACATACTTGGGAGCGGTATTGCAAGACGGGAGGAACTGCATAAATCAGGGGCGGCTATTCGAAGGCGGCTTTGGAGGCTAAGCTGTCTCCTCAATAATATTTCGTGTATCACTATTATATTATATTGAATAGTAATAGTAGTAATAGTAATAGTAGTAATAGTAATTTATTTTCATAAGTTTTTACAAAGATACTAAGAGAGTAAAATAGCAAAAACAGAGAAAACACGTCAAACTAAATCTTACAAAATTATCACATGCTACCACTACAACATTCAATAAACTCTGTTATGTTGTATGGTTCACAACTGATCAGTAGATCATAACACAATTTTCGAAACTGGCGAGAGTCAGATGTTAATTGGTAACTTCTTGGAAGCTTATTAAATAGTTTCATCGACATATACATCATTCCATTCTGTACAAGGCTCAAGTTGTGTCGAGGATATAAATAGGGCTCCATTTTCCTCGTTGTATTTCTGCTTATGTGTTCCTTATAGTAATTTTTGTGTATAAATAATAAGCATTTAAATATATATAACCCACTTAGCGTCAGGATATCATTTTTTCTGAATAAGCCCCTACAAGATTCTCTCAGCTTCATTTTATATATGGTTCTCAAGGCAAGCTTTTGTATAATAAAAATACGATTACTTTGGGAACTATTTCCCCAAAAAATAATACCATAAGAAAGAAGCGATTGAAAATTGGAACAATAAATTATCATTAATGTGTCCACTCCTACATGATGTATCATAACATTCAGAGAGTACACTACAGAAGAAAGTTTTTTCGCCAAGCTATCTATATGCTCCTTATATTTCAGGTTGGAGTCTAGATGTATACCCAAAAATTTTGTGCAGGAGGCTATTGGTAAATTACGTCCCTCTAGTGTTATTGACTGAGGTACACGCTGGCTTGATTTGTCAGTTTGGAAAAGCACAAAATCTGTCTTACTGACATTCAGAAGGAGTTTGTTATTGTCACACCAGGTTCTAATAGCTGTGAAAGCAAGTTCACTGTCTTGTAAAGCAACAGCTAAGCTTGTGGATTTGGTCACTATGTTTGTGTCGTCGGCATATATAGTTGTATGTACATTGTATGATAATACACTCGGCAGATCATTGATATACACCACAAAGAAAAGAGGTCCCAGTATGCTTCCCTGTGGAACCCCCATTGTATTTCTCAACTTTTGCGACAAGTGAAAAACATCTGTCCCAACCTTCACGTATTGATCTCGATTTTTCAGATAGCTTTCAATTAAGGCTAGTTGTTTATTTCTTATGCCACAAGAGCTCAGTTTCGTGAGGAGTCTATTGTGGTCGACACAATCAAATGCTTTCGAAAAATCGAGAAAAAGGGCAAGTGGAATGTCTCCCCTGTCCAATGCATCCAGTACTGTTTGTGTAAGCTCAAAGATAGCCGTTTCTGTTCCTCTGCTTGGCAAAAAACCGTGTTGATTTCTACTGAAGATTTCAAATTTTTTGAAGAATTTTAAGAGTCTATTTGCAAGTAACTTTTCGAAGATTTTTGAGAAAGATGGTAAAAGGCTAATTGGTCGGTAGCTGTCGAGCTCATCAATAGGTCCTTTCTTGTATATTGGCTTTACTATTGCGATCTTTAATGCATCTGGAAAAATCCCCTCCACAAACGACATATTGATTATGTAACTCAAAGGTTCTGCAATATGTTTTATTGATCTTTTTATGATGCTGTTTGGAATTCCGTCATGTCCATAGGATGTTGAATTTTTTAGTTGTTTCGCTATTTTTGTGACTTCCGCACTTGTGACCTCAAAAACGTAGAAGAAATTCTCCAGGTTAGGTATATTGACAACATCATTGCTGATTGGGAGTTTCTTACATATGTTTGGGGCAGCATTAACAAAATAATTGTTCAAATTTTTTGCTATCTCCTCCGGGTCTCCTGATGGTACAATATTTTCTGATTTGGAGCCTGATTTTCCCAGAAGTCTATTTATAATATGCCATGTGGTTTTAGATTTGTTGTCAGACATTTTGATTTTATCATATCATATAGTCAGCATTCAGCATATTCATATTAAACAAAATTATATTATTTTATGCACCTACCTTCCTTTCAACCTACATTATTTAATATAATTCATTAATTACGGTAGAAGGTATTTACATTTACTGCTTACTGCATTTCATTCATTTCAAGATTTTATATCAACAGTGGCAATGCTGCAGAGGCTTAATAATGTATAGACGCGTTCATTATTCCATATGCCATGCCAGAGAGAAAAGGAAACGTTGCGAATGAATATACCTTATTCACTTAATTCAAATAGAAAACACGGGTAAAAGCAGCACCGATTGAAGCTAGCTGCTCGGTTCAAAAAGGATACAGTAATTCTCACACAATGTCAACCAATCACAACTATAGGCTTTCGGGTAAAATCGAGTGAATTCGTTGGAAAGCATTAATCGTATTCACTAGTCGACGAAAACTGTTTTGGTTTTAATTTATTTCGCTCCCGTATTGTTTTTAAAATGAGTTCGGTTACTGGAGTTAATTTTAAAAATTTCAATGGTGACTTAGTGGAATATTTCTTATCCGATAACTTTAGTGCACGATGAAGTTTTAATAAAAACATTGCGACCTACCCCGGAATTAAACAATTTGGTGCAGCGTAACAAACAACAGAATCGCGGTTTTAATTTCAGAAATTATGAGAGACATCCTTGGCTAATCGGATCACAGGTAAAAAATAAATTATTTTGTTGACAGTGTTTACTTTTTAATAGGGAAAATGTCTCTGTTTGTTTCATTTTAATGTATTTTTGGGAGGGTCCTACTTTATTTTTGACAAGAAATAACTCTCACCTCCCCGTTGGTTCTTGCTGGGCAACAATTGATTAATTCCTCGAATAGGTAACAAATTCATTAAGTAGGTAGGTAGGTACCTATTTTGTGAAAGAAAAAAAAATTGATGAAATTAATATTTTAGGATGCTTGTTTTACTTTGATTTTCTTGAAATTATAAGGCGGTTGACCTTGAAATTCTTAAAATTTTCGCCTATGGTGTATTTTTTAACACCTCTTGTAGCCTCCTTAAACCAACACCTCACGAGCCGCCACTGGCATAAACATAGTTTTAGTACGAAGCTTTTGTGCAGGTGAATTTTAAATGTAGACGTGTTCTTGCCAGGTTAAATTATAGTTAGGATTGATAATAATAATAATAATAATAATAATAATAATAATAATAATAATAACCTTTATTGTACGTTTGGCTTAGCTATAAAGCGTGTACTCGTCAATGTAAATATAATAAAAATGTACAAAATATATAATCTGAATACCTTCAACAAGTATTGGGAAACAGAATAGAAAGATCTATTCATAAGGAAATCTTTTAGTGCAGTCTTTAATCTAGGCATCGTCAGATTCCTCAGATGCACAGGTACCTTCTTGTATACTACGAGTACATTAGACAACTCTCGTAAAATGAAAATCTAAATCTAGGGAATTGACATAACATTTGCATTCATTGTGAAATACCTGCCATAATCACCCAATTTTTAGAATTCCTGGTTGTGCTTCTTGGTGTGCAATGCAGTTTTCAGTATAAAGATAAAAGATGTACCTAATTTATTGTTTAGTTTAATCATTTGGTTTTTAAATGATAGTTGAGGATTGATGAAGGAAGGTTGCCTGGTTTTGGTGGCATTAAAAGCAAACTAAGTTATCAGATCTCCAGTTCGCTATTTATTGACATAGCTTGCGTAAATCCGTTGATGGCTAGATAAAGATGCACTAATAAGTTGCTTGTTGTTAGTGGATGCTATTATGGTAGTGCCGTCATATAATCTTATAATTTCGTTTCTAGTCAAATTTACGATATCATCAGTATGTATCACAAAAAGCGTCGGTGACAAGATCGATCCTTGGGACACACCAGCGTTAACAGTATCCGAGCTTGCACCATCGCCCGCGACACTTATTTGTCCTGATCGAAAAAACTTTCTATTAAACCACACAGTTGCATGGGAAGACCAGAAGATTCGAACTTCAATAGCTGCGTCGTGTGGCCTTAGAGATATCTAGGTCAACTGCTAATGATTTTCCATGATTCTTTATGCATATAGTCGAAACATTGGTCAATTGTAACATATTTTTTCTGAACAGATTTGATACCATTAAAACCCAATAATTGGGGTTGATTGCAAAATACTTTTATTTTGTTGTGATCTGACAGAATGTGTGAATGGAAAAACATGTAATGATCGGAAAAATTAAGACTCTGTGAGAAAGGTGATTATTACTGAAATATCATTATCATCTATTAAATAATTTAATTATCAATTATTAACTGTACTTTGATGCAGTGGTGGTCACATTTAACTCAGTTTAAAACTTGTACGTTTGTATAACGTTTGTACAGTCACAAAGTTTTTCATTGAAATTTTTCATGCGTGCATTCAGCAGCAATAAGCTTGAATTTTACTATCGCATAAGAAATATTAACTAAGAAGCACGTACATAAAATCTCTTTCAGAGTATAGACCACCAAAAAAAAATAACGGATATAATCATCATCAAGGTTGCACGACTGATAATGATAATACTTGGACGACTGGTTCCTAACTTTGAATCATTCAACGATCAAATTTACAAGTCCATCCTAGGAGAATTCCGGACATTGCTCGAACGTACAGGCCAGTCTTACATAATGGCCCTATTCGACAATGGTCTCCATTAACAAAGAGTTCGACGGACCATTTTCATAAGCCATTGTGTGTCCAGGTCGCGAATATGCCCCCCCTTATCAATATATTATATTGTTATTACGTTATCATCACGTGAATAACACGTCCGAACTCTCTCTCTCTATATTTTCTCCTACGGGCACGGAATTTCTCCTTTTGTCGTACGGACCATTCAAGATGACGGAACAAAGCTGGGCCGGCTCTATGGCGCGGAAAAAGGCCTGCGACGATCCATTGCTCTCAATTAATTGCGTTCGCAGGGGTGGTTTAATCAGAAATCACATAGTTTCGGCGAAAACAACTGACTCAGGAAGGTAACAACGAGGATAATTATATTTTGGGTATATCGGCTCAATTAATTGTACTCATTAGTCGTATTTTCCCCGAAATTAGTAGACTACATATCGAGAGTCAACAGTGAAGTGCGGGAGTGGTTTTTAAATCCGTATTATACCTTGAGCCTGTGGCGGCGTAAGGCGTGGTCGACCGCCTACGGCCTCGCGGACCTAGGGGCCTCGCGCTGGAGGCGGCAGATATATATATATATATATATATATATATATATATATATATATATATATATATATATATATATATATATATATATATATATATATATATATAAAATATATATATATATATATATATATAAAAAAATATATATATATAGATATAAATATATATATATATATATATATATATATATATATATATATATATATATATATATATATATATATATTTATATATATATATATATATATATATATATATATATATATATATATATATATATATACATACAACTTTATCGGATTTCTTGCTGTCACTGAGACGACTGAAGAATATTCAACTTATACAATACTGGGAGAGCTGGAAAAAAATGGCTTAAAAAAACTGTAATGGTCAAGAATATGACATTGGTACGAATATGGTAGTCGTAATCAGTGGAGTTGAAACTCGAATATTAAGTACCTATATATTCTAGAGCATTTTTGTATACCATGTGGTTGTCATAGCTGGAATCTGCTGTTATAGTAGACATAGCAAAATCTTCTGCGGTAGCAAAAACATTTTCTGGTTTTATTGAGAAAATTTATTTGTTATTTTCAAGTTCCAGCAAACGCTGAAATTAATCAAAGGCAAACTGAAGCTTACTTCAAGCCTTTATCAGACACCAGGAAAGAGATCAGAACTGGGCTAGTGAAGGCTATATTAGGTACTGCAATTTGACGAAGTTGTTCAATGCATCGAAAGCTTAAAAAATCAAACAGAACAATCAGACACACTAAGTGATTGTGATTCGGCTTTGAACAAAATTATTGAGAAAATCAGTTATGATCTTCCTAAAGACTTTAAAAATGAACGGGAAGCCAAACAAAAGCAGGTTTGATTATGAAGACAGCGAATAACCTATACAGTCTCCTAAGAGCCGGTGAAAGACAGATTTTTTAATACCAGCAAATAAAATCAACATAAAATATTGCTGACGAAAAGTGGTGATAATGAAGAATGATGATAAAAATTTAGTGTTCGCTGTCTGTTAATTACATAGACCACTGCTTGTTGAGATTATTGCGACATGAAAAGAAATTTACAGCGAACAATGAATAGAATAGTAGCTGTCAAAAGTTAGCCGATGCATGTTGCAAAAGATGAAGAGGTCCTCCAAATTTTGAGGAGGAGGCTCCGTGGCGGAGAGGTATAGGTAACGCTATGCCGCCTTCGTTGACGGAGTTGGTGGGTTCGTTCGATTCCCACCGTGTTCTTGGGTGTTTGTATGCGTCCTATGAGTTTCAGTGGTTACTTATATATATATATATATATATATATATATATATATATATATATATATATATATATATATATATATATATATATATATATACATATATATATATATATATATATATATATATATATATATATATATATATATATATATATATATATATATATATATATATATATATATATATATATATACTATATATATTTTATATATATATATATATACCTATATATATATATATATATATATATATATATATATATATATATATTTACTGGGTAATGTACAGAGTTTACGAACCCATGAGTGTAGATGGTGGGACACATGCGAAATATTGGCCTGTGCCTCACCATCCCCTTTTGAAAAAAAATAAAAATTTTGAGGAAGCTAGTGGCGGGAAGGTGAATGAGCGGAAATATCGCAAACAAGGTGTGGAAATTGATAAGTAACAACATATCTGAAATTCAAACTTCTAAGGGTTTTTGGTAAGTGTACCTATGTCGATAAAAATATCGGTTTTTTCAATCCCCAAACCCCCCCCCAAATTTAGTTAGAAGATTGAGTATTCAATCATGGATTCAGTAGATATTAGAGTAGCATCTTTATAGGCGGTATAAACTATTTTCTTCAACTTTTTGTAGAATTTTTTTTATTAGTCGTATTTTATCCCATAAAATACATACTATTGCAGTGTATCGAAGGAAAGCAGTCAGGTGCTGGAGTATTTTTCCCATCCGTTTTGGACCTTCTATTCCACGATTCACGAAAAATTTTTCATGTTTGATTAATATATTATATATATATATATATATATATATATATATATATATATATATATATATATATATATATATATATATATATATAGAGGAAAGTCGCCTAATTTTGGATAGTTGCCTAATTTTGAATGTTGCATTATCTGAATAACCGCTTACAGTTTTATTTAATTAAATCCACAAAACGAAGCGCCTCCAATATAATATAATCCTGTGTGAAGTACATAGTTCGACTGTTCACTACTTGGTGGCGCCATAAGAATATGTGTTTATTAGTGACAAGCAGTTTTTTGTTGCTCCGCGTGTAAACAGTTATAAAAAGGTAAGTAATTAGCGTACGAAAGTGTAATTTGGCACGGATGTATTAGAATAGTGGTAGAATAGGCCAACGTGTTTGAATTGAGTAATACTCTAATAAACTTTTTGATTTTAATCAGATAACCTAGAATATGAAGGTTGCCTAATTTTAGATAGGAAAGGGTTCCTAAAATTGGATATCCAAAATTAGGAACCGAATTACATGTACCGTTTTGAATCTTATTTAATATTGTTTTATTATTCTTTTTCAGTAAAGTAAAATGCCTAAGAAAGGAGTCGCACATAAAAAATGGAATCCAGAAAATATGAAAAATGCTATTGAAGCTATTAAAAGTAAGCAAATGGGATATTTAAAGGCGTCAAAGATCTTCAACGTTCCAAAATCAACCCTTGAGCTATATGTCAAACTTGGCAAACCCTTAGAAAAACTATGCACGCTACAAATAGGTCGAAAACCAGTTTTAACGCCTGAAATGGAAGAAGACTTGGTACAATACTGTTTGGAAATGGACAAAAGATATTACGGTCTAGGACTCGCAGACATTCGTAGACTGGCGTATCAGCTTGCTATAAGGAATAATCTCCCTAATCCTTTTTCAAAGAGAGACGGAAATGCCGGTAAAAAATGGCTTAGAAATTTCTTCAAACGTCATCCCAATCAATCTTTAACAAAATTTCAAGGAATTTCAAAGAATAGAATAAAAGGTTTCACGCCAGAAAATATCAATCTTTTTTTTGATCTTCTAGAACCCGCTCTGGAGAAGATTAATTTCAACCCCCTTAGAATGTACAATGTTGACGAAACCGGTATCACCACAGTGCAATCAAAGATTGCTAGAGTCATCACGTTAAAAGGAAAAAAACAAGTGGGGGCCGTAACGGCAGCAGAAAGAGGAGCAATAGTAACTGTAGTTACATGTATGAACGCTGCTGGGGGCTTCGTTCCTCCTTTGTTCGTATTCCCACGCAAAAATATGAAGGCCGAGCTATTAGACGGGGCTCCAGCGGGGTCAATTGCTGAGTGTCACCCATCAGGGTGGATACAGAGCCACATCTTTACGCGATGGGTACAACATTTTATCAGCCACATAAAACCTTCAAAGGAAGATCCCGTGCTGCTTATTCTTGACGGCCATTATAGCCATACCCGGAATTTGGACGTTATAGATTTAGCAAAAAAAAATTTTGTTTCTATAGTGTGCATACTCCCACATACATCGCATAAAATTCAACCTCTAGATTTGTCTTTTATGTCTCCCTTAAAGACATACTATTCAAGGGAAATCCAGAATTGGTTAAAAAATAACCCTTTCAAATCTGCAAATTATTTTGCCCTGCTTATCAGAAATGTGCGACTGCTGAGATATCAGCTAATGGATTTTGCAAGGCCGGAATTTTTCCTTTTATTTTCAGAAGCAGATTTTGTTATACTCGTAGAGAGACAGAGAGAGAGGACTCCGCTTTGACAACTGACCCCTGATAACGTTTCTTCATCCGAATTAGACAACATCAATAGAACCTCAATTCAACTATCTATTGAAAATACTCCCCCGAAACAACAAACCGATAGCGGTGTTGGAACCAAACGGTTGTCAAACGTTGTAAAAATTCAAGATTTTTCGCCTTTGCCATCCTGCAGTTCGGTGCCTACTTCAAACAGGGGACGTAAAGCTGGTTCTGCAGCGGTAATAACAAGTACGCCCTATAAAGACCCCCCGACAACGAAAAGAATCGCTTAAAAGTACTAAGGGAAAGTCGCCGAAACTAGAATTATCCAAAAAGAAGACGATTGGTAAAACTAATGAGAAGACGATTGGTAAAAGTAAGAATATAAAGAAAAAACAAAAGTTTGAAGAAGAAAGTGATTCCTCCGACTCCTTGCAAGATCTTCCTTATGATGATGACTCGGATATGGATGCAGATGAAAACGGTGATACAGCATGTATTTTCTGCACTGGAAATTTTTCAGCCGATCAACATGGAGAAGCCTGGGTACAGTGTTCAATGTGCTTCCGATGGGCACACGAAGACTGTGCTGGTAGTGAGAAAGCAAAAGCTTATGTTTGTGATTTTTGTTTTGAAAAATAGGTTCTCAATTTTGGATAGGGTATCTAATTTTGGATAGGGTATCCAATTTTGGGAACACTTTTTTTAAATTTGAAAAAATGCTTTATTTTATTTTTATCCATTTATTATATTCTCTAGGGTTAAAATAAATTTTTTTGGTGAACGTTTTTTGTTTTTATTGAGGTGATAGCATATTTTAGCCACACAAGAATTAATAAAATATGTTTTTTTCACACAAAAAAAGTTGATAAAAAAAAAGCTATCCAAAGTTAGGAAACTTTCCACTATATATATATATATATATATATATATATATATATATATATATATATATATATATATATATATATATATATATATATATATATATATATATATATATATATATATATATATATATATATATATATATTCGAGGTACATATTGACATCTTCAGCGGCTCCCATTGAGTCGAATGAGCTGAAATTTGGTACCTGGAATTGTTTCCGTTGAAGAACGAAAGTATCAAAATTTGGGTAAATTTTTGCAATCGCCGCTATTTTTACGTAGATATTTCTAATTTTCATATAAATATCCTATCCGGACATATTTACATTTCCAGCGGTCCCTATCACACCAAGCTGATTATTTTTACCTGGAATTATTTTCGTTGCAGAACGAAACAACCAAAACTTGGTAAAACTTTTCCAACCGCCACCATTTTTGTGTAGAAATTTGTTGTTTTTTCGTGGTTTTTGAAAATTTGCCAAACTCCACAGCTTCTGAAAATTGAGTTAGAGGGTTCAAACTTGGTACGTAGATGGAGTTAATGTTAAGGAAGTTCCTTTGGGTTGTTTCATCATTTTTCTCAGTCGCGCTGCCCCACGCGGGGACTATTCCGTTCAAATCGCATGCCGTCCTCCTTCGTTATCAGTACACGATGCACTTCGCGAAATTTATTTTATTTTTTATAGAATAATAACGAAATTTTTCATTTTTATTTTGATTTGCAATGAAAGCGTTGTATTTTTGTTAGCGATGCATTTCGCGAATTTTTTTTCTCGAAAAATTTAATTATTTTTTTAATAAAAAAATTTTTTTTCAACTTTTTGATTCGGTCTGCTATTAAAGAGTGATTTTTCAAAATATGATTCAATTCATTAGAATCGCATCTCGACGCGATGCATTACGCGCAAAACACGACCTCAGTGATTGAGGTCTGCTGCTCACGTTTTTTTTTTCCATGATTTTTTAGGTGTTGCGTACCTCTATAGACACTATGGAGATATGGATGGATATAAATTCAGCTAGAAGGCTGAAAATTCGTACGTGAATTCCATTGAATTTACGCAGGTATTTGTGTATTTCAAATGTTTTTTCTCGCCGCCTCAAATTTGATGTAGGTATAAATTTTTGCTAGTTTTCAAGCATCATTGTGCGTCCTTCATCTCCTTTTAATTGACTTGCTCGCTTTGCTAAATGATAAAAAATTTGTACAAATATATTCCTCTGATATTTGACTGATACTAGTAACGCATAAGTGAATATTTTCGATTATGAGGAATACTTGGATAGACATCGTAACAGGATATGGATTAGGCTGGTCTATGCGAAATTATGCAAACAAAACTTATTTATTATACTTATACCTACTATTTTGCATATTTTAATTCTTATTTATACCTGTTTTATTTCATAAGTAAATTGTTAAGTTTGTTATTTATTAGTTATATGCATAGAGTATAACAACTAGGTGCTCATAAGAATTTCATTTAATTTGTAGTAATGTGTGTTTTGAATTCGTTAATTTATATAAATGAAAAAATTACTTATGTAAGTATCCATGTTTTTATGGTTGTTTATCATAATCGAAATTTAAAGGAATGTAGCTACAAATTAAATTGACCAAGATTTATTAACGTTTCTGTTATTTAGTGTGCTGTTAACTAGATTCTCACGAAACCCAGAGTTTGATGAATGTATAGGTATGTAGCAGGCGCGGCTATTCAAAGGCGGCTAAGGAGGCTAAGCCTCCTCCTCAATAATATTCCGTGTATCACTAATATATTATATTGAATAGTCAGCATTCAGCATATTCATATTAATCAAAATCATATTATTTTATGCACTTACCTTCCTTTCAACCTACATTATATAATATAATTTATTAGGTAATTACGATAGAAGGTATTTACATTTACTGCATTTCATTCATTTCAAGATTTGTGACAACGCTGCGGAGGCTTAAAAAGTTATGTTTTCAACGTTCATTATGCCTGCCACAGAAAAGCAAACAACGGTGCGGATACTACCAATGAATAATTCATTGCAATAGAAAAGCAAAACACATGTAAATGGCAACACCGATGGAGCCTGAGTCTCATACAATGTCGACCAATCACAACTATAGAATTTCGGGTAAAATCGAGTGAAGCATTAATTTAATCGTAGTGTGATCGTAGTGACTAATGGCCGAAAACAGCTTGTTTACTTATATTGCTCGCGTATTGTTTTAAAATGAGTTTGGTTACTGAAGTTAATTTCAAAAATTTCAATGGTGACTTAGTGGAATATTTGTTATCCCATAACTTTAGTGCACTAAGTTATGAGGATAAAGTTTTGATAAAAACATTGCGACCTACCCCTGAATTAAACAATTTGGTGCAGCGTAACAGACAACAAAACCGCGGTTTTAATACAAGAAATTATGGGAGACATCCTTGCCCAACCGGATCACAGGTAAAAAATAAATTATTTTGTTGGCAGTGTTTACTTTTTACTAGGGAAAATGTCTCTGTTTGGGGCCGCTTAGGATTTGAGGATTTAATTCTATAGTTGAAAGAGAGGAATTTTTCACCGATAAAGTAACTTTAAATACCGCACGCGGATTAATATCTTACTTACAAGATAAGGAATTTATATATTTTTTAAACATCTTTAAATTAATTTTCGAACAAACAGAAATAGTTTTTCAAATCTTACAGCAAAAGTTTTCAGATGTAATTTACTCACGAAATCGGCTCAAATTTCTTTTGGTAAAAATTTCAGAATTTCGTGCAGAAGTTTATTTTAAAAAACTATTTTCTGTATTTCAAACTACTGATGATACGACTCAATTTAGCCCAAAATGAAAGAAATTCAGTTACGCAGATATGGAGCTTCACTATAAGCAAATATTCTATGAAATTTTGGATACTCTTAGGGGTCAAATAGAAATAAGGTTCTCTGATTTGAAAGAACTGCATTTCTTCGACTTACTCAATAAAAATTTGTTCACCGGATTTTCGGCTAATTTTCCAGATAACCTTTTGGAAAATTTATGTCAAAAATACACTTTTTTTGATAAGGTGGCCATAAAAAGTGAACTGTGTGTTGTTTATAATGACAATGAAATTTTGGGGCAAAATGAAAATCATGTGAGGACTATTAAATACCTTTTTGATAATGATTTGAATCAAGATTTACCCCAAGTTTATAAACTCTTATGTCTAATTGTTTCTATCCCGGTGACATCGGCTTCCGTAGAGCGCTCGTTTTCCACTCTTAAGAGAATTTAAACTTATTTACGAAATTCAATGAGCCAGGATCGTTTGAAAAATATCAGTTTGTTGTCTATTGAAAAATTGGTAAAACTTTTGGCGAAAGACAAAAAGTTTTATGAGGATATTATAGATCATTTTGCTAACGTTAAAGATCGCAGAATCCCGCTAATCTTCAAAAATATATAATAACTTTTCATTTGCTCTCACCAGCTGTTAAAAAATTCGTTTAGTAGGTAGGTAGGTACCTATTTTGTGAAAGAAATTTGATGAATAGATGAATTGATTAATTGGCTGAGAAGAGTTTTTGTGAATATTGTAAATAGGAGTTTCACTCGAAAGTGAAAACAAATTAATAGCTTAAGGTGCTTGTTTTACTTTGATTCTCTTTAAATTATAAGGCGGTTGACCTTGAAATCCTAAAAATTTCCGCCTATGGTGTATTTTTTAACACCTCTTGTAGCCTCCTCAAACCAAAACCTCACGAGCCGCCACTGGTATGTAGAATATTCTGTGAAATCTTACCCTTACCTTTCTCTGCAAAATCTTCATTTCACCAGTTCAACTGCTAGCTCTTCAGAGCAGTAGTCATCGAACGTATTCTCACGTAAATGACAAATCAAAACAAAGCCTTGTTTGAATTATTCAGTGAAAAATTAGTATTTCTATTAGCTATAGAACTTTTCAGTAGAGTAATACTACAGAGCCCAAGTGAACAATAACAGTAATAAACACATGCCTATTTAAAATTTCTGTTTGCAATACGCTGTCTGTATTCAAAGGCAGGTAGCGTCATATTCACAGACAACTGATTAGTTATAAAATAACGAGGCCATTATTACATTAGCGTTAATCAATGCTGATAAATTGTTATTATTATAATCATCAAAACAATGTTGTCGTTCTTTTCTATAGCTATTACTCAGCAATTCAATAACAGTGCTTTAGAATTGGTGTTTCCTTACGCTAATAGGTATACATTGATTTGATTGGAAGACGCATTTTCAATTAAATTAGGTACTGGAGGAATTTGATTAAATCTAACTCTTACACTGATCGAGCTGGTTAAACTTTGATGTTTCAATGTAACAATTCTGTTAAATGTTTTTTTGTCAAACCGTGTCTTGATTTTTAAGTGATGCCAATCAAGGATATGAGGAATCTTAATATCCTTTTCAAGAATTAGGATCATTATATTATTTAACTTTTTCAACTTCACACATGAAATAACTGTGATCAATTTCATTGCATATGAAATAAAAACATGTCAGGTTGACTCCGAATAATTGTTGTTTCTCTTCAGAAATCTAACAGACGTTTTATTTAATAGGTAGGTACAGGGCCGCAGCCAAGGGGGCGCCAGAGGGGGCTGAGCCTACTCTGGAATTATTTGAGCCCCCTCTAGAAAAGATACCAGAATTATTATTACAAACCAAAAATGTTTATATCTTGGATGAAACATAAAACTAGCCTAGTTACAAACAAATCTACCTAATTGTAAAACTGACTTAAAATTATTTATTTGCGGCATCTTTTGACCCGCGAAACATGTTCACGTTTTTATCCTAAAATAAATTAGCGACAAACGAGCGGCTACTAGCTAGTGATGCCGCCGAGACGAGAGATTCTCGTCTCTCGTCTCGTCTCGTCTCGTCTCGACGAGACGAGAGAGATATTTTCTCTCGAGAAAAATTTCGAGACGAGACGAGAGAAAGCCCCTCTCTCGTCGAGAATTTCTCGTTTCTCTCGATCTCTCGAGCAAGCATTTTTTACAATTTTACAAATTAAACAGTTAAGCCGTTATTTATGTCATGTTTCCTATAGTTTTTATCAAAGTATGCAAAAATCGTGATAAATATTTAGATAGGTTTATCTCTTGTAATATCCTTTGAAAATAAGCAGCGTAAATTGAAGACCTTAGAACAACAACGATACATGCCACAAAACTGAAATTTTGAGAAAATTCACTTTGAAATTTTCAACTAAATCCTGAAATACTGTGAGAAACAATACGAATATTATATCTTTCATTTTCAAAATTTCATACCCTTGCTCAAAGAATTTTGGAAAATATATTAAATTTTTCTTTTTCTTAGCCGAAAAAAAAATATTTACAAAAAAAATGTGACATGTCCCTTTTTAAATTAAAACATATTCAAAAATATTTAATCCTGAACGTACTGTTTGTGTTAAATTTTGGTATAAAAAAACTAATTTTCACCTTCAATGTCACTAAAGTTGTCCAAATGTTCTATCTCATCTTCATTATCTATAGGTTCAACAACGCCAATGTCTCTATAATATTGTTGATAAATCGGCGGTATGTACTTCAGAAGTGCTGAAAGATTAGAAATTTTTTCGGGATTTAATGGAATAAGAGAAATGTATTTGATTTCAAATCTCTTATTGCTAGGTTCATTGATATTCTCACTCTTTTTTTCACCAAAATTAATTTATTTGAATTCTTCATTCCAAAGGTGTTTTGCAAACATTACATTTGGACTATCTTGAATAAATTTAAATGCGCAGATTTTGCTGAACTTAAGCTGCTCCAAAACATCTATTTCATATAAAATGAAATGGTGAAAAATATTTTTTTGTTCATCATTTTTTTCATTTCGATATCATACTATTTGTAAATTTTTTAATGCATAAAGGGTTTAAGCCACAATTTAATTTATATTATTATTCTTGAAATTAATATACAACAAGAACGTTATATATATATATATATATATATATATATATATATATATATATATATACATATATCGAAGTATTATGAAACAAGTAACAAGAAAATGTTAAATTCCAAAGTTAATAAAATATAATAACATCGTTATTGACAATTTTTGAAAGAAAAATTTATGACATAATACTTTTACTTGAAAAAGGGATAAGCCACATATTTTGATAACTTAACTCCCTATCAGTATCTGAAGAGGTTTCAGTCTCACTATTACCATCAATATAATCCTCATCCTTAACGCTATCTTCAGACCCAAAATCTGAGACATTATCAATTTCTGCAACTTCAAATTCATCCCTATTTTGTCCATCCGTTCTACTACCTGACGTAGCCAATTAGCCATGGTAGAAATAACGTAGCTTGTACCGTTTCTACACTTATAAAGTTGGATGGTATTCACCATCAGCTGCTAACTTTTTATCAGGCCGTTAAATGCGTAAAGGCGACTACACATATAGCTGTCTACTTGACAAGTATGCTTCTTCAAGCTTTTTGTACAATATTATAAATGAAGGTGTGTATGGTAAAACTCGCAAAGACTTCTGCTGTATTTTACCATACATACATTCATGTATAATTGTACAAAAAGCTTGTGTCAGCATACTTGTCAAGTAGACAGCTAGGTGCGTAGCCGCCTTTACGCACTCATCAGAGCCTATTAAAAAGTTAGCGGCAGATGGTGAATACGGCTGTAAAACTTATAGCTTTTTTCTGCTGACTGGTAAAACAGAAAAATAATGAAACATTGCATTTTTGAGTAAATAAAAAAAACATACCGTATATTATTATACACTTGGATTTTACGTAAATTTCAAGACATAAAATATAGAAATTTTTTTATGTTGGAAAGGTAGAAAATTATATACATTCCTCAGGAGAAAAGTTCATTTCAGTGTCGAACCCATAAAAAGGTTTGGAGGGAGCAAGCCCTAATAAAATACATAGGAATTTAATATATTTTTTCAAAGGGTCGAGACGAGACGAGACGAGACGAGAGAGAGGTTCTCTCGAGCGAGAGAAACGGACTCTCGACGAGACGAGAGTTACATTTTCTCTCGTCTAACGAGACGAGACGAGAGAGAGCCTTCTCTCGTCTCGTCTCGTCGAGAGGCAACACTACTACTAGCAGAGTTGCCAGATTTTTCAGAGCCGTGTCGCACTTTAGACGCTGATTTGTCGCCCAAAAGCGCAACTGTGGTTGAGACATGTTAACGGGGAAACATTGGCAGCAAGTATTTTTGCATATAAAATTCACTTATTCTAGCAGTTATTTCATACGTGTTTTGCTGCTAATTTGTCGCCCAAAATCGCAATCATGTTTTTTTCGCTAGCGCACGAAAAAATAGCGCACCCAATGTTGCCTACTCGTCCAAAAAACAATAATAGGTATTTTCGGGACTTTTTACTTAAATTGCTATTACAATCAAAACCATGATTCTGTTACAAATATCATTATTTCTATATAAACTGTACACAAAACATCATCATCTTTGTCTGTGGTTGAAGTTGTGGATTGGTTCTGCAACTGATACAATCATATAAGAATTAAATTTTGCATACATAGCTTTGCTTGGCTCAAATTCTCAAATTTATTGCAAAGTGAGATCTAATAGACACGACTGAATTTAACATTTTTAATATCATTTCGTTTCGAATTTTACATACAATATTCATCAATGAAAATATCCTCTCCACGATTGCATTGGATGACGTTAAGCTTAGAAGAGTAAATGTAAATAGAGCTAAATCTTTAAACATGAATTGGTAGGCTGCATTTTTTGAATCTATAACCTTCCTCCAAAAAGTAATAGGGTTGTCAGGCACAGATTCACCAAACATCTCTTCCCAATTGACATTTAACAAGTTTCTATATTGTATCTCTATGTCAGATATTCTATTGGGAGTTACAAAAGTAAGTGGCAGCTCAGAAAATTTTGGTCTTTGGACTGAATTCAAAATTATAGCAGGACTAAATCTTCTTATCTGCCGAAAAACATTTAAATGCGAGGGCATGCGTTTGATGAATTCAAGTAAAAGTATTTCAATAAAATCCCCACATTTTCCTTGAATTTCTTCGACCTCTTCTTTTTTATTAGAATAAATTTTTTTATTTTTCCAAAATGTTTTTTAATGAATAATCGTTTTACAGTAAACTTTTCTGCTAGAAAGAAAGGAAAAGCTGTACATTCCAGGATTTATTTCACGTATATTCATTTTGGTACTACGTAAAAAACAAGCCCCCTCTAGTATTTGTTTAGCCCCCTCTAGAAAGCAGTGTTGGCTACGGCCGTGGGTAGGTATGTCTGAGAAATCTTACCTTTTTCAGTAGCAATCTTTTATTCTCATAGTTAGCCTCAATTGCATTACAATTATCCACAATTGCACACTGAAAACAACTGAAAACTAGATTTAACTGTCATCGAAATTCGGTATAACAATTTCACATATTAACAAGTCACGAATCAATTCTCCAATTTTCTTTTCGAGAAGGATCGGACCGATATGTCATTCTAAATCGCGGCTTTTTCTACGAAACCGTAATCGCGCCGCGCCAACATACGCGATCAAGTGCGCTGCTCCGCCGTCACGGCCGCCCGCGATACTGTAGCCAGCAGATAGCGGATTGGAGTGACGTCGATCGCGAACAATTGGAATCCCTCTATTCTCTTATTCGAGCCCGATGAAATTCTATTTTGAATGTTTCGAAGGGGTGCGCAGATGCGGCCTAATGGGAATACGAACGAATCAAAATGGACTGTAGGTTTTTTTTAACGTTCCCGATTTTTTTTTTAGTCGTATTTTTCCATGAAATATATACTATTGGAATGTATCGATGGAAAGGAATCAGGTGCGAGAGTTTTTTTTATCCGTTTTAGACCTCCTAGACCAGGATTTTCGAAAAATTTTTCATGTTTGACAAATTTTATTTATATTATTGAAATTTGGGTGGTTTATCTCAGACATAGTTTTGAATTTTTTCACATACGAAACCAATATGGCTGACTTCCGGTTTCACAGAAAACGATATAAAAATTAAAAATTCAAATGGAACACCCTATATATTTTTACATATTTCAATTCTGAGGCTTCAAATACATACATTCCATCTGTCAAATGTCAATTCTAGTGCCGTTTTAATTTTGTTTTTCAGTTTGTTTTTTTTATCGTAGATGGCTGTGGCGTCGTCTAAATCATAGATAGTTGATTTAAAATATCGCCCAACGTAATAATTTTTTCAAAAATTCATTTTCGTGAAGTTTGTTAACGATTAAATTCATTTTCGAACCAAAACTCAGTTTTTTAAATAAAAACATACATGGGCCACCCGGTATATCAAAAAGCTCCTTAAAATTCCTTCAAAATGATTCAAACATCAGTTTTCTCAATTCCTAAATGACGAAGTAATTATTGAAACTATTATTCTTATTAGTTCCCTTTGCTCCTGAAAAAAACAAAATTGGAACGGCGCTAGAATTGACATTCGACAGATGGAACGTATGTATTTGTAGCCTCAGAATTAAAATATGTAAAAATATATAGGGTGTTCCATTTGAATTTTCAATTTTTAAATCGTTTTCTGTGAAACCGGAAGTCAGCAATATTGATTTCGTATGTGAAAAAATTCAAAATTATGTCTGAGATAAACCACCCAAATTTAAATAAAATCGAAGAATCCATTAAAAATTTATAGGGGTGGCCCATCACTCATTTACACCCGGTATATATTGATAAGAAACTTTTCCGATGCAAATCGCGTTATATACTGATAGGACTCAAACTTGCCTGTAAGAATATTGTTTAATAGCGAGACTGGGGAATTAGAAGAGGCTGATATCAACTCTGGTAGAGAATAGAATGTTTTATATCGACGATATCACAATATCAATGGGCCAGGTCAGGCGATTAAATCCTGAATAGCTATTGTGTGGATCCACAGGAGTCTAGATTCGGATATGAAAGACGTGCCTTGACAAAGACTGATACTATGCGGCTGATCACACCTTTATTTTCCTTTGTGAAACTTACCTTAATTATTTCTCTTAGATTTTCAGATATTTTGTTAGATTATATACTGGCTGAACTAGGTCATGCTAAAAAAAACGTCATTATTAGGTATACATATTCTAAATATATATATATATATATATATATATATATATATATATATATATATATATATATATATATATATATATATATATATATATATATATATATATATATATATATATATATATATATATATATATATATATATCTATCTATCTATATATATAGATATCTATCTTTCTATCTCTCTATCTATATACCTATCTATCTCTCTATCTATCTATCTATATCTAAATAACTATCTATCAATCTATCTGTCCCGGCAAACGTTGTTCTGCCATATATATAATTTTTATCTATCTATCTCTCTATCTATACACACACACACACACACACACATATATATATATATATATATATATATATATATATATATATATATATATATATATATATATATATATATATATATATATATATATATATATATATATATACATATATACATATTATGTATGAATATACACAAAAGGCCGGATACTTGAGAAAATGGGGCTCTTTGGAATTTTATAATAAAGGGAATGACAAAGAGAAACACATAATTGACAATTATTATTATTATTAAAATGTTGACGTTCTAGAAAAAATTTAAAATGTGACTTTATTTTCGTGTAAGCGAATATATCAGCTACCATGAGTTCGGGAGCCCTAATCCATGGTCCCGTGCGCCCTTATGGTAAATACGATACTAATTTGAAAAGGCTGAAACGGGTCAGTATTTGATTGAATTACTAATTTCTATCGCATATTCCAAGTTATATCAGCATCCTTCTATAGTGTCACCCCCTATAAAATTTTAAATGGCAAGAAGAAACTAGTAATATATAATTTTATTTGCGCATGGAAAGCTCACTCCGAAAGCATACGAGGTGTCCAAAATACTCTAAGCAAGGATATGTCATCTTTGCGTACGCATCTCCCGTACACTATGATTTTTGTGGTACTGTCCTAACATGTCAAAATTTTGCAATGTTTCAAGCTGGCCGAGCTCTATAGCAACAGTCGCAGCTCAAACAAAAATAAGATGTGTGTGGTTTCTATTTGCAGTCGTATGAAAAGTATCGTAAAAAACTCATTTATTTTTCACTTGTATATTATATGTCTATTTCAACTTGGATACGATTGCTATAAACACGCTCATTATGCCCTATGCCATTACGCCCGCATTTGCGGGCTTAATGGATTTAAAACGCCCGCTTATTGTACTAGGAGAAATGAAGCAAATTTCATTGATTAAATACTTCATAATCCTTATCGTATCCGACTCTGTATTTCTCCGGCAATTTATTATTCGCAGCTTTGGCTGCATTTTCTATGATATTCTTGGGTAAATTCATTTTCATTTTCATTATTTCTATAAAACTACACAAAGAAAGCAGCATGACATTCACTGAATATGATGACGAAAATATTCACAAACGTCAAACTATCAACAAATGACATGCCTACTATGAGAAGGAAAATGGATAGGAGCAATGAAACGATTTTAAAATCGCTTTTTCATCATAATATAATAATTTTTTCGTGATCCCTCGGGCCAGAGGCCCTCGGGCCGAATGTTTCCCTCAGGGCATAAGGATCTATATAACGCACTTGGTACATAAATAACTATTGCAAACCTCTTAGCATACTCGCTCGACTACTACTTCGTTATCTATTCAACATTTATTTTTTAAATTTTGAACGATTATTATTTATGATACGTGCCGATTTTACTGTAGTTGGGAACAAACATAGTTTCAAGAAAACGTTTCAATTGAACGAATGTATTGCTCAAAATGTCTACCTACTTCCATACAATATTTAAATCGATGTTCAAAATATTGTCCTATGCTCTGCAATATATATACCGGGTGTACACGGAAGGTGGCTCGCCCCTATAACTTTTTTGTTTCCGGAGATAATGAAATGAAATTTAGAGGATCTGTTTAATGCATAAAACTGCATTTTTTGACAAGTAACTCAACTTCATGCAACTTCCGGTTTCACTGGAAGTGACAAACTTTCGATTTTTAAATGGAAACCTGGTATATTTTCAGTTTTTTCGTCTCTATATGACATTTAGAATACATGTATCATTTCGATGGTGTCCTGACAATATCTCCTATCTGCAAATTTTCTGAAATTTCATATTTAGCGCCAAACAAACAAATGCATCGTTATACGCATGCCACGAACTGCACCCAACTGCAGCATTACAGTATCAGTATTCAAATTGTGTAAAGTAATATCTCCTAACTGAATTGCCTACATAACCTTAAAAAATATCTTCTATCTACAAGCGCGCCATATAACAGCATAAGTGGTTTCATGACAGGTAGGTTGTTTCAATGAATCAGTAGTTTTTACTTAGTATAAATCTAATATTCTAATCAACAACATGAAATGAAGCATAAAACTAGTTGTATTTGTTTTGTTGTAAGCTCATTAGAATTTAATAAGTAACATTTTATATGTTCATGAAGTTAGAAAACATAAGCAGACTGCCTCTTTTCTAAATTTGTTTTTGCTAAACGTGCGAAACTCCACGTGATTACGTTACCTATTTCAAAAATATAATCTCATTATATTTTTGAAAAGGTAAAATCCATGTATACCTACAATGTCTGATAGATCAAAAAGGATTCTCAATCTCGTCTTGAGTAGTGTTTCACCAGAGCAGAATATTTTTGAAGAGATTAGTAACATTAATATTGGAGAACTTCCAATAATTTTTGATGAGAACAATGTTTTCAATAATCTGGAAAATGATGTTGATATTAACACAAGACATGATGTATAGTCACCCAACGACTGCAAAAAACGAATGGTCAGTTTATTTCTGCAGTGTTATACCAACCATAGAGCACCCTAAAATGTATCAAACTTAAATGAAACCGCAGCAGAAGAATACGAAAAAAATGCCGTCAAATCTAGATAACAATATCGAAACTGACTCAGAAGATGGAGAAACTCAAGGAAAAAGAAGAAAGCTAACAAATTCCGACACCTGAAAAAAAAACGCTAATAAAAAACTTCGCATGAAAGGAAATCAATATCTGGGATATACTCGAAGAGATGGTTCTGTGCACTACAATATTATAAGAGAACCTCGGAAATTAGGCCCTACTTGCCAATCTAGAAATTGTGCTCGTTCTAAAAATAGATTATGTTCAGATTTTTCCGAAACTCATCGAAGAGAACTTTTTGATCATTTCTGGTCTGAGACGAGTTGGGATAAAAAAAATTTTTTTGTAGCATCACATGTGTCACGAGTGAACCCCAAACGTAAAAACACGAAACTTAAAGGCAAAGATATATATTTACCAGCTGATTATGTTAGAGCCACTATGGAAGCACGAAAAAAGCCGATGCCATATGAAACTCGGGTATTGAAATATCCTTTTTTAAAAAACTTTGCGGAAAAGAAAGGCATGATATATCACTCGATTAGGCCAGGACGATGCAAGAACAATCCAACTGTAACCGACATAAAAGCCTTATCATACAGTCCCGACGGTATTATTCGATATAAGCTTGATTTTGATGACGAATGGCGAGAGTTGCCCATAAGACCGAAAAGTATTACTGTCAGTGATTGCAGTTACCCACAATTGCATAAATCAACATTAAAACTGTCTTGCTCAAAGTGGAAACACCTACAAGAATTAAAGTCAGTAATTCCGGAAGACTGCCATACGTTCTATGATAATTTACCAAAAAATGAAAAAAACTGAAGTTTATTTATATTTAAAGGAATTTTGTTTGTTTTTATGTTTATGTGTAAGCAGAATTTATATTTTTATTTTGTTTATTTACTTTCCAATATTTGTAATAAAATCATAACTTTTAATCTTTATAGTTATTATAGAGTAATTCCACCTATCTAACTCAAATCTTCCTGGGGACACACTTAGAAAATTAGCCTAACCTAACCAAACCACCTATCTCAAATAAAATCAAAACTAATATCTCCTATGTATTTTTTCTTGATAGCCACCAACAAAAAAGTTATATTTATGTAAAAAAATGTTGTAGTAATGAATAATAAACATGGTAAAACTCTGCATACAAAATCGACCTAATAGAAAAAAACTCAAACGGTTTTTTGTGTCTCCTGTAAAATGTCAAATTTTCAGATAGGAGATATTGTCAGGACACCATCGATTTGTTACTTTTTGTAACCGTTGTTCAATTTTTTTTCGAAATAAATTATTCTAGAGGGCTATAGATGCGTTCAAATAAATAATTTCGGTCCTAAAATGGCCCTGTTTACCGTCCTGAAACATAGATTTGTGAGCGTGGCTTTGGACTTATTTTGTTTCAGTTGTGTTGGTCACAGGCTACTCGATGATTTCAAATGTTATTTTAATCTAAATAAGATTCTTCATTTAAAGAAAAATCTAAGGTTATGGGATTTCAGGTTTTTATCGAAGTTTTCTTTCAACCTAATACCTAGAGTGCGGTATCAAATTAATCGTAATAAAATTATCTTTTTTTTAACCTGACGAGCCACCATGTTGCCATTTGAAAAAAAATAGTAATAAAAGTTTTACAATCAAACGTCACATAGCTGAAACATTTTGATCGAAAACAGTGAAGTTGTATTTAACAAACATTTTAGGACCGAAATTAGTTATTTTAACGCATCCATAGCCCTGTAGAATAAAAATTCATTTTGAAAAAAAAAAACGGTTACAAAAAGTTACAAATGATACATGGTTGTATTCTAAATGTCATATAGACAAAAAAAACTGATAATATACCAGGTGTCCCATTTAAAAATCGAAAGTTTATGTCACTTCCGGTGAAACCGGAAGTTGCATGAAGTTGAGCTGTCTGTCAAAAAATTCAGTTTTATGCGTTAAACAGATCCTCCAAATTTTATTTCAATATCTCCGAAAACAAAAGTTATAGGGGCGAGCCACCTTCCGTGGACACCCGGTATATATATATATATATATATATATATATATATATATATATATATAATATATATATATATATATATATATATATATATATATATATATATATATATATATGTGTGTTTGTCAGTGTATACAGGTTGCCCAAATTACCATGGGCTACTATTGCCATCTCGGTAACTATAAGAACTACGAGGTTGGTCAAATTAGACAAAATGTGCAGTTTCCATCATTGGAGCGCAAAAAAATGAACATGTGATACATCGTTAAAATCAGAAAAAAGTATTTAAAAAAGTAAGTTGATAGTATTATCTCGGAAACTAGACGAAGCAAATTTCCTTAAAAGATACCAAATTGTAGAACGTCTAAAATGCAAACATTTTTTTCTTTACTAATTTCTTGTAAAAATTATACTTTTTGAGATATCCGATCAAATAGTTTTGAACAATTTCTTGAAAAACCCCGTAGTTCGAGATAGAAATTTTATTTTTCAAATCTGAATTTAAATTTCAATGTCTTCCATTTTTCTTGAATTAATTACAATTCATCAATCAATATTCATTTTGTAAAATAAAACAGAAATCATAGTTCTATATGTCTATTATCTCAGACTGAAAGTATACACAATTGAAAAACAATCAGTTTAATATAATAACTAAAATGACTTCATGATCTAGTCAATCCATATCGACAAAAGTAGACCTAAATTTAATATTTAAAGTTAATCTAACTATTCAACATTTACGACTTATTCTTCAATAAATCTTTATTCCTCTCCAGCATATCTTCTTTCTTATCTTTTTTAACTTTGCTCAAAAACTTATCCATTTCTTCAATATTAGTTTCTGGTGGAATGTTAGCACTTCCATTTTCGCCACCTCTTTCGAGGTCATCTTTCTTTTCTGCCCATTTTCCATCAAAAGCCTCTCTATCGATCAATTTGTCATTTCCTCCACCCTGGGCGCTAGTGCTGGTATAATCGTCTCTATCTTCACCTTCGGAGAGAGGACCCTCGTGTTTAACGTTGCTCCCGTCGTTGTTAATATACTTATTAATCTTGTCCTTCTCACTATTGACTTTCTTCATAGCATCTGTTCCGGAGTCGGAATCGGGACTTCTGCTGTACGACCTGCTTCGATCCCTTGAACGGCTCCTTTCGTAACGCCTGTCTCTGTAATCCCTGTAACCACCCCTCGGAGGATACCTGCCACGTGGTGGACGCCTCATACCCCTGTTATTGTAATAATTGTTATTATTACCGTAGGGACGACCTCGACCTCTGAAATTAACGATTTTGCGTTTGTGCCTGAGTCCTAGAGCGACTATTTATTTATTGAAGCTATTTTTAAAATTCAAAATTTTTTTTAAAGAATTACCTAGAGCCTACTTGTGAAAATAGCTTCAATAAATTCGTGTTTTGGTTAGTTTTGAATTGTTAGTACAATGGATCCGTCAATAAATGTGTTTTATCATAATGTTGGAGAGTAATTGCTGATGACAGTACAGACAAAATATTGAATATCTTGATATATCAAGAAAAAAGTAGTACTATTAAGTAGCTTCAATGAAATTTTAATTTTTAAACGAATATTTTCCAGAAATTAAAATCCTGGAACATATCATTAACATCATGATTTCAGCACCTTTACTGTAGGATCCATCCTGGAAATTATAAAAAATTTTCAACTCTACTTTTTCACATGCATCACAAATGAAAACTATGCACTATTCAAAAGTTTGAAGTTCAATTCGACAATATTATATTGCATTAAACCATCAAACCAAAAGTACAACCCATTACACAATTAACAGAATAATTAACTTTTAATCGACGAAAACAAGATTTATTTTATTTGTGAGCACTTGTAAAAACTAATTTCAATTAAGCTCAAAAAAATCTTTAAATGAATGTGAGCAAATAAGCCAAAGTAGAAAACCCACTTAGATTCTTGCATTAAACCATCAAACCAAAAGTACAACCCATTACACAATTAACAGAATAATTAAACTTTTAATCGACGAAAACAAGATCTATTTTATTTGTGAGCACTTGTAAAAACTAATTTCAATTAAGCTCAAAAAAATCTTTAAATGAATGTGTGCAAATAATCCAAAGTAGAAAACCCACTTAGATTCTATAGAATATTTACTAGAGAAAAATAATTTTGTAAGCAAAATGAATTTTTTTTTTTTAAAGATATGTGATATGTTGAATCCATCCTAAAAAAAATTTAATTGATATAGATATACCATGATATCATTACCATTACCCTAGTCCAATGTAAAAATATGAAATTAATAATGTATTATTCAATTAACTTGAGGCAGAACTTTTCCAGCTGCAATTATTATCAAAATAAAATTGAAACCAGAAATCAGGGTTCTTATAAAATTTACCAAAACCCTCTAAGCAACAAAACATAAATTCAATACACCCAAATATATGAATGAATGATATTTGATAAAATCATCGTGCATGTCATGCAAACTTAAAATACCTGTTATCTCTATTATAATAACCGCCTCTTCCGCCACGAATTCTGGGATTTTGGAACCTGGGCTTGTAGTATGTACCGCGATCATTGAATCGACCCCTGAAGCCGCCCCTCCTGTAATGGCGTCTATCGCCCGAGTAACTTCTCGAACGAGATCTACTTCTGGAATAGTAGCTACCAGACCGGGACCTGGATCTGCTGTAATAGGAACGTGATCGACTGCGGTAGCTTCTGGACCTCGACCTGGATTCACTAGATGACCTAGATCGGCTGTATTTATCGCGAGATCTGGACCGTGTCTTTCTAGGTGGGGAACGGCTGCCTGACCTAGGACGACCAGGAGGTTCAGGAGGTCTACGGCCTGCAAAAATAATGGAAATGATATACCATATTGAAATTTTTTATAGTTCATATCATATTGAGATCAATATTCATTTAAAATACTTCATGCGATTATGAATTAATTCATATCTCAACTAGGGATCGACCAATATAGAAATTTTGGCCGATACCGATATCAAGAAGGCCGATATAACGATATATCGGTCATTCGTTTCTTTCCGTACGGTGTCGCTCGGGAAATCCGCCATATATATAATGACGTAAAGCCTAATTTGTTTCTGCTCAGACTATATCATAGGTAGTGCAATCTAAGCCGTCGAATTAATGTGATAAAATCACTGGATAAAATGCCGAAGACAAGTCCATTATGGAAGTATTCATAGAAAATAGTAAAACGATGGGAAACATGAAAGTGCAGTTTGTAAAATATGCAAAAAATCTATTTCATTGAGCTGCAAAGCAAAAACCGCCTGTCTGCAGTGTCGCTGGCGAAAAGTTTTTTCCGAGGCTGGTAATATTGACGATGCAAAACGCAGCGGCTGATAGGTCAGAAATCATATTGTTTTGGCATCATAATTTACCGAAGTTGAACTTTCAATATTGAAATACTAGTTGAAATACCTATTTTTGATTTACTAAAATGTTTTATTCTTGATATTTTTCTGTTTACATGTTTATTTTATTTTATAACTTTTTCGAGCCAAAAAATTTATATTCTCGTATTTACCCAATTTTTTGTTTTGTTACATTATATTTATGTATTTTATGATCAATAAAGATGTATTTTTGAGATAAAGAAAATATCGGTATATCGGCCGATACGTATAATCGGCCAATGAAGTCGATATGAATATGCGTCGATCCCTAATCGAACAAACTAATGATTTTAGGAGAACTGATATATACTGTCAGATTGAAGTGAAATGATGCAGTACACCAAACATGCTGAGCAGGATCTTATTAGAAACATTTCAAACCTTGTACTGCTTCAATAAACACAAAATTTCATGATTATCCATTATCCCAATAAAGTTTGAAACTGGGCTATTACCTGACGAGGTCCCTTTTG
This sequence comes from Cynegetis impunctata, assembly GCA_030704885.1. NCBI lineage: Eukaryota > Metazoa > Arthropoda > Insecta > Coleoptera > Coccinellidae > Cynegetis > Cynegetis impunctata. Next base: position 795,781 of record JARQZK010001468.1, on the reverse strand, counting down.
AGGGTCCAGGGGGCGCTCCAGGCGGAAGCGGCGGCTCTCTGTGACCGGACTTCTTCAACTCGGGAGGAGTCATCAGCCTGAAGTTTCCAAATTTATCGAGCACAACCTGACCCGGGTTGACCAAGGGTTTGGGAGCCACGGGCATCGGAATGGCCATCTTCGTTTTCTTCGGCGAATCCGGTTTCTTCGGTGGAGGTTCCTTCATTGCCATTGTTTTCCTTACACTCAATGCCTTTTCTACGGACGAAGGACGAGCGGACTTTTTCGGTGGCGGTTCGTCGTAGTCGACAGAAGACACTTTAACGCGTTTTGTTTCCTAAAATACAATATCATATGGATGCCTGAGTTCCCGTTTTGTAACTGGCTTAAGTTTGGGCGGTCAATGTTGCATTTAAAAGAAAATTTTGGTAAGAAATTATATTTTTGAGAATGCGAGCTTCCAATGAACTTAATTAATTTTTAATCTGAAAACGAAATCATTTAACTTTAATTCTGTGTTACATTTGTACTATATTTTTCAAGTTCGATTTTTTAATGAGTTTATTCAAAATTCAATGCATAATGTGAAAGTGCTTGATCATAACAAAATAAGTCTCTTTTGTAAATTAAATCCTGAAAACAACTGTCATCAATTGCGCAAGATATACTAAATAAAGTTATCAAGAATTCCAGCAACACATATTTGGCCAAATATTACAGAAAATTCTTCGGCAAACTCAAAACGTCATATAATTTTATCAACGATGAGTGTCTGAAGAACAAAACGGTAAGCAAAGTGTTTATTTTATTATCCATAAATAAAATACTTACCAGCTGTTCGTCAATCCACTCTTCTCTCTCCGCTTTCTTTTTAAATCTTGTGGAGGCAGGGACACCGGGACCAATCTGCATCTTCCATTTAGAACCAGCCGATGCGGTAGCTTCGGCTACTGCCTGTCTGGCCTTCTGTTCCCTGGTGGGTGATGGGGAATCAAGTAACGATCTTTTCGGACTCTCACTAAGATCCCGACTGCAAAACAATTACAAATGATAAATTGGATAATAATTTTTTTTCAGAACATTCTGTGAACTGGACTCTATTTACCAATATGAAACGTGATATTTTTGAAACATATTCTGCATGTGTATTTCTTCGTCCTCTGGTTAAAGCTTCATATATAACCGAATTGACCTCCTAATAAAACCACATCAGAACGAAAGGCTAACCTTCCAAATTCGTGCATGACTGCATAATATGGCATCATATTTATATTAAATTCGATTTGTGAATAATAAATGAATAACCTTTGGATGAGCAAGATATTGATTTATGATAGCAAAAGAAATTTGCAAGTTACTCACCCTTTAGTTTCTTTCTCCAGAGCATAGTATGCATTCAATTTTGATTCGAGTTCTTCTAAATCAGGTAAACTATCAATGAATCTGAAAGAAAAATTAACGAAAATTATGATCACTAAATTATATATAATACTAAATAAATAATTGCTTCGCCAAATTCGACTTCCCAAAATGCAGGCGGCCGAAGGCCGCATTTTGGCAAACTTACGAAGCCGAGATAAGGAGATCGGCCCCGAATCGCGGGGCCCGAAGGGCCCCGTCGATCGCCTGCGTCCTTTCCGTAGTGCTTAGGCTACGTCTCGCCTCGATCCGAGACGCCGATTTTCGATATCGAACGTTTAAAGTTTGACGTTTCTCCGAAATTCGCGAAAACGGATGCATTCCGGACACTTAAGAACTATTTTCGCTTCACATGGACTTCAATTCACGTGACCGCCTTTCGAGCCGACAGTTGGACGGGTCGAATTCTATCGAGAATTTTCGGCACGGCGGAGTATAATAGTATTCTACCCATTCCGCACAAACTACAGGTTGACACTGAGCAGATGGCGCGCCCGTTCGACAGAGGCAGGGACGGGCTCAGCACTTGACGCGTCGCGTACCGTTCGACAGAGGCAGGGACAGGCTTTGCACTCATCGTGGTTCGGGAAACTATATTTTCATCGATCTATAGTTTTCACGGATCTATTTAATAGGTGGGGGAGCCTCTCACTAGTATATAATACTAAATAAATAATTGGTTTGCCATTTTGGACTTCCCAAAATGCAGGCGGCCGAAGGCCGTATTAGGGCAAACTTATAAAGCCTAGATAAGGAGATCGGCCCTGAAGGGCCCCGTCGATCGCCCACGTCCTTTCCGTAGTGCTTTGTCTACGTCTCGCCTCGATCCGAGACGCCGATTTTCGATATCGAACGTTTATAGTTTGACGTTTCTCCGGAATTCGCTAAAACGGCAGCATTTCCGACGCTTAAGAACGGCGCGACGAGTCCCAATGAGGTCGTAGCATCTAGCCGATACCGCACGAAATCGAAATTGACAGCGAGCAGATGGCGCGCCCGTTCGACAGAGGCTGGGACGGTCTCAGCACTCGACGCGTCGCGTACCGTTCGAAAGAGGCAGTGACGGGCTTTGCACTCATCGTGGTTCGAGAAACTATATTCTCATCGATCTATATTTTTCACGGATCTATTTAATAGGCGATGGAGCCTCTCACTAGTAAATACTATTTCATTAGAGTACGTATTTGTGCTGTGACTGAATAGATCTGTAATGCCGTAGAAAAAGCAGTAACAGGATAATTTAAAAGTAATACATAAAAAAATTATTAAACTGAAAGATATATACGACCCAAAAAATATGTATCTTATGATGAAAACTTTAATTACTATATATTATAAAATTTCATTTAGAGAAATTAACTTACTAAAAACAACAAGCAAAAACATGCAAAACACCCATTGGAGTGTATAAAAAAAGAGATAAAACATATTTTTTCAACTCTGTGAGATTTAGGAAGCAAATGCAAAATAAATATATTCCTCTCTGTTCGTACATGTTATTTCATTCTTGCATGTTATTGTATTTCCTTGCATTTGTTTTTTTCTCCCTTTTATCATCATTAACCTTTTACCTTTGCATTACACTTTCTATAATTACTGGATTTATCAAAACACTGTATTTAGTTTTTAGTTCTTGTTCAAAGTTACATGTATACATTGTGAAAAGCTTTCCTGTAAGTGGGTCTTGTACCTGTTTGGGCAATAAATGGTTTTTTTTTAAACATTTCAAATTTATGCTGATTGAAAACATTCATTTGAATAAAAATTTTCTAGTCATTTTGCGCATATTACTCATTAATTTTTACTTTACAAAAAATTAATATTCAAATTTTTGATCATAATATGAACTTCAAAAACCGACTTTCATGCTGCACAAATCAACTAAACTGGTTATATACAATAAAAAACATAATGCATACCTCTTTGTATAACCAGACTTCTGTAAAAAGTATTCTTCTTCATCTATACTAGTGTGCTTCTTAGCTTTCTTCTCCCTGCTGAGTTCCTTCTTAATTGCATCTCTGAGCTTTTTGTGATCGTCCAAATCACCAATATCGAAACTTTTGCGTTTTCCCTTTTTCTCCTTCTTCTTCTTTTTGGACTCCTTCTTCTTCTTCTTAGATTCCTTTTTCTTCTTTTTCTTGTCGTCGTCATCTTTCTCTTTCTTCCATTTAGTGCTTTCCTGCAAAAATTTCCTTACCTTTTCTTCGTAATCTGAGTCGCCTTTAGTTTCTTTCAAGAAGGCTCGTAATTTACTTTCATAATCCATTTCTTCAGTTTTTGCAGTATCTTGTGGCTGTTCAAAGGCAAAGTCGAATGAGGTGGCGGGCTTGTTGAAAGTATAATTTGTTGGCGTGTCGTTACTCTGATCCATCATCGCCATCCGTTTACTCAAAGGACTTAGAGAATTCTCCTTCTTCCTTCTAGATCTTGAATGGCGCTTTTTGCGTTTCTTGAAATCAGAATCACCCGAACTGGAACTGGAATCACTACTGCTTGAAGAATCACTACTAGAACTTTCACTACCAGATGAACTGGAACTGGAGCTAGAACTGGAACGGCGTCTACTTTTCCGCTTTTTGGTTTTCTTCTTCTTCTTTTTCTCCTTTTTTTCTTCTTCGTCTTTATTCAAGAGATGTTTCAGAGCATCGTTCACTTCATTTGACTTCACAGCTACAGATAAATTTGGTAACAACAAATCAGTAGGTTCGATGACATTTTTTGGTTGACTTTTTGTTTTCAAAAATTCCAAAGAATTTTTGGCTTCTTCATGGAAAGGTATCAAACTCAAACAGCTCTGATAAGCTTTTTTCGCTTCCTCTATCTTATTATCTTCTTCGTAACTCCTGCCAAGAGCCACCAAAGTTTCACCCATATATTTTCTAGCATTGGCATGGCTAGAGTTCAGTTTTAGAGCCGATTCAAAATCTTCAATAGCCTTTTGAAAGTTTCCACTATTAGCATAGAGAGCACCTCTTGCGACAAGGCCTTCGACATTCTTCGGATCTATACTTAAGGCTTTATTTAAACATTGAAATGCTTCAATATGCTTTCCAGCTTTGAAATGATCAATACCATCGGCGACGTTTCTGTAAGCCCATTTGCTAGCCTGAACCTGACGAAGTTCATTGGCATATTCATTTTCCGGAAATTTGCCTCTGCAAAAACAAATGTGAATTAAATAAAACATATGTAAAAAAACAGAAACATGGTAATACGGGAAATATCCCACTTCTTACCTCAGACCTCTCATGAAGGAAATATGCTTATTAATGTTCATCTGCTCTGCCAAGTAGGAGATATTGTTTGGGTTGTTGAATCCAATCGACTTTTCCAAGACACTGTTAAATGGTTCGTTCTTGTTTTCCAAAGCTTTTCTGAAAATTAAAGTTGATTTGGTTTTATAAAACGTCCAACAGACACGGTTATCTACCAATGTCGTAATAAACATTATCCTGTGATTATAGTTTGTGGGCTAGGAAACAGAGATATTGAAAATAATTTTACTGCCCACAACCTCAATATATGAGTTAACTTAGCTCTAATATTAGTCATACATACCACAATTTTGTCGATCTTCATCTGAAATTGATGCTTTCAAACGATAATCCATCTCAGAATTTTTAATAACATTTATAATGAAATTGGTTTGGCATTAAAGCTATTTTTCCCTTTTGAGATACATTTATTTGGATATTCAAGTTTTAAACACACATTTCCACATATAATTTTTAACTTTTTTAAGTACGCTCGGGATTTCATCAAGAATACTGTGAAAGATATGTTTCGTTAAGCATATGGTTTACCAGACAGGACAATCAGCGTGAAATAGTATTAAGTAGTACATTGAAGGAAGGACGATAGTCTCACCTGTAGTGGCCAAAATTTGGCTATTTATATGGTCTGGTGGTGGACACCACTTTCTCCTTTACTAATCAACTTTGTGCGCTGTGCAAAATACCACAATGTGTTCAGCATGTGCTCACACAGACAATTGTAACAAGAATTGTATTTTTCTCCTATGCACATTTAATTGAGCTTTTAAAAACTTATGTGTCAAATAATAAAACCTTCAAAAGAGAGAAAGTAGTTTAGTTCATGTCCTGCTATACATTTTGGTCTGAAGACTTTTTGTTTCGTGTCATTTTCTGCTTGCCTTCACTTCAGCTGTGAATATTATGTGAAATACAAATCGAAGGGGAAGATTTTTCTTACTTATTAGAGAATGAATGAACTACAATCAAATTAAAAGCAGAAAAATTATAATCCATATTAAAAACTTACTTGTAGATCAGTGGAAATTCATCAGCATTGATCAGACCAAGAGCAGGTCGATGTTCAGGATCGTTTGGACCTCTGGTAGTCCCTTTCATACCACAGACCATTTTATCCGAATCGGGAATGACCTCTAAAACCTCACAGCAGACTGAGTCGTTCATCATGTAAGTTCTCGTCACTCCTTTCTTATCAATGGCCGGTATGACATTAGCTACTGGACAGAACGCCTATGTACAAAAAAAAGAATGTGAATAAATGTATTCAAATAATAAAACAGCTTTTCATTTGGTAAAAAAAAAGTAATACAGTTTAGGCAAGTCCTATCTTAAATCTTCCTGAAATTCAATGAATTATCAATGCTATAAAATACTTTGTCCACGACCAGTGTTGCCAACCGTACGAGGTTCCTCGTACAAATACGAGATTTTAGGTCTTCCATACGAGGTACGAGGACACTATCATCCTCGTACAATTATGTACGAGATTTTGTTATAGGGAAATTTATGAAATGATTTTCACTGCAGGAAACATTATTTAGCTTAAATCGTAGGTAACCAAACCTTAAAAAAATATTCTATGATTAGGTATGATCAGTTTATAACAGTCGCATTAGTCCTCTGTGTCACAAACAGGCCACAGACCAATTATCTTATATTCTGTGTTCTGTTCTTTTATGTGTGAACTTGTGAAGTGTTGTTGCAGAAGTTATTTAAAGGCTCTTGCACCGTTTCATTATAAAACGTCGTTTAGGTAAACTTGGTTTATGCGGGGATTAAGACGGCTTAAACACAGTTTGAATTTTGGTGCAAGCGAAAATGTCAAATTGAACAAGTACTAGCTACTTACTCAAAAATGTTCTCAAGAATTTATGTTTTATTTTAAATAATTAATTAAATATTTATTTAAATTCAGTGATGTTTCATTCAGCATCAAACTTGCAAAAGTTAGTTCAATTATTCAAAAGATTCAATAGTTTAATGTGACTCATTTTTGGATTTACTACATTTTTAGATGCTTAATGAATGTACGAGGTTCGAAACCCGAAGTACGAGATTTTCAGCTTCCATGTACGAGGAAATTAATTCTATGGTTGGCAACCCTGTCCACGACTGTACTATAAAACATTCATTATACATGCGCTTCCTAAAGTGTAACACTACCTATTATTCACTAGTGAATAATGGTTCATTATTCACTGCATGACGTCACACTTAGGACGTATATCTAAACTAGAGAACATCATTTACATTGTTATGATATTACTATTGTCAGATTTTAAAATATTGAATCTGATATTGTCTATCTAATGTATCTATAAATTCAATGCCTTCGTTTATTTTCAATAATTGTTCTATTAATATTAATATAAATAAATGAATGCAAAATTATCTATTTCATTTTTATCACAGTGAAAGAAAGGAATGGAATCGATGTCAAGTGAAATAGTTGACGCTTACATGAATATGCAGTTTTCAGTGAACACAGAAAATGTTATGTCCACACTTTTGATAACTATTTTTAATGTTGAAAATGCAGGTTATTACTAATTTTTTCGAGGAAGTCTTGGACAAAGTATAGTATTCTACTCGCACAAAATTACAATTTTTCACTCGGGTGAATTGCGACACTCACCTGCGGCTCGTGTCGCAAACTCCACCCTCGTGAAAAATAGCAATCATTTTGTGCTTGTTGAATAATATACTATTAATAGTGCATAAATGAATTATTAAATTGAATATCTGTTAACGAGGGGCTAATTATAAATATGAGTTGTATACAACCAAGTGCAAATAACTTCAGACCCTGTATCATTATGCAAAATTTGAGAAGTGAAGTAGTAAATTTTTCAGAACTTTCATGGCTGTTGTATTCTTTACAGAGTAAATTCATCTTTTGACAATTACAATTATATACAACTAGTAATTACATTAAGTTTCACTCGAAATTTGGATCTTGCATTCTTTGATTGTATATCGTAAGATTGTAAATTTCGAAATCATACACTTTACACTCTTCATCGCCATGATGTGGTATGTGCCTGCCATGTCGAAAATATTTTTGCTGAAAAATGGAAAATTACCTCCTACAATGTTCTCGATAAATGGCTATCATTTAAACATAACACTGGTACATCATTCGTTACTTTCCAGAATCACTTTAAAATTAGGTTTTTTTTTTCTTATCAATGTTGTCTAATACACCATCTGTCACATACTGTCATTTTCCTATTCTTTGTTGAGAATTCTAAAATGCCAATTTGTTTTTCAGTAAAAATTTCAATATAAAATTGGGTGAAAATTTTCAAAAACACAGTTATGGAAAGTATTCACCACTTATAAAAGTCTGGTAAGACATGCGATTGTAGTTTCGAGTATTAGTGATAAGATAATTGAAATAACACACAAACTAAGCAGTTTTAATGAAATTATAGTCATATCAGTGCAGTGCCATATAATGGAAGTTGAGAACTTGAAAAAGGAAAAAAATAGATCCTTTAAGTATACTGCTAATTCACACATTTTCTGTGGAAGAATCCAAAATTGCCCTGAAAGATATGAATTTTTCATATTCAAATCAATAATCAATATAGAATTGCAAATTAGCTTTATGAAATAATATATAGAACAGTCTGAGATAAATAAGGCACAAGACAAATTATTGTTGACAAAAAGTTGAAACTGATGAACAGTATAAATTATTCTTATAACTTATACTAACCTTCACATTAATATCAGCTACATATCTAACAGATCCGCCTACTTCTGTTGTGCATAGAACTTTCAACATCATTCCAGCCTGAGTTTTGCTGACAATGGTGCCAACAATTAGATCTCCAATTTTCACATTCTGAAAGTCAATATTTTAGTATTAATTTAATGTTACGTATAGACAATAGAAATAGATATCCCGAGCAAAAATTGAATTATGGGTATAATACAAGAAATTCTTGTTCACCATTAATTTATAGAAGCCTACCAACTCACAGCATAAATTCTTTTAAATTGCCAACGTTTAAAAATAGAATCATAAAATGGATATTTAATTTTGGAAGAATATTTTTTAACAGAAGGAATTTTATTTACTTTCAAGTCAAATGATGAAAGCATTTTAGAATATTGTTTATTTTGCGTTCAACCATCAACATATTAGAGCTGTATCCCACGCAAGTGTCTTTTTTTCACCTTTGTGAGCGTAATGTTTATTTGTTAACTTACGTTATCCATCTATTATTTTATTTTATTTCAAATAAACATTATTATTCTATAAAAATATATTACCTCAAAGAAATATTCAAGGCGCTTCTGTTTATCCACGTTACAATACACTTCTAAAGGTGGCATAACAGCATAGGTCTCTTCAGAAATATTTTCGTCTCTTGCAAATGGTTTACCATAAAGTGCATCATTGTCATTGGCAAAAAGAGTCTCAGCATTCTTCACAATAAATTGTTGCAATTTCAATCGTTTTGTGCGATCTTGGAAACTCAGTGATTTCTGCCTTTGGCTGTACACTTGGAAATTCAAGTCCTTGATATTTCTTTTAGCTAGGTCATTATCCCCACGTTCAGATTCCCACAATTTTTGAAATTGTTGACCATGGAAGTTTAAACTCCGGGTCAAAAGAGAAGTATCAAGAGAATCCATCTCAAATTAATAATATGATCCTGTAAAACACAAAAGAGTTTAAAATCCAGTCAACTTCCAGACTCTAACAAAGTATGCAATCCCTTAAAAAAGCGTTTCTCAACCTTTCAAAATAGTTAATCTAGTTTTTCAAATTATAGTTTGGTATTTTGTTTTTTGTTATTAATCAATTTTTTTAAACAATAATTACTCTTGAACCAATAACATTGTATATTATTATAGTTTTGTTATAATTATGAATGACATCATTTGTTTACCATACTATATTGTTTCTGTTGGAATTATGAATAAAAATTATTATTATATGCTCGCGCCCCACAGGTTGACGATCGCTGCCTTAAAATAAACTTCTATAACCATTAAGCATCAATAACAGGCACATTTGACTGGTTCTTTAAATTCTGCTCATAACACATTTTTAGGGCAAGACTATAATGAATTATCGTAGTTGGAGGTGGTAACCACATCTAAATTTAGTTGAGCATATACCATGCCTAACGTATAGCCACTTTGAAAAATCATAACATTTAATAACTGCATAAATGTGCCACAATAGTGAGAAATATTGCCTATAAACAAAACAATGTGGGATAACAGAATTGTTGGAAAATATTAACAACACCAAACAGTATTAAAAGGGTAAGAAAAAAATAGATAATTAATTCAATTAGAAAATATATTACTTAATATTGAATTTTTTAGCATGAACACAAAATCACTGATCACTAATTGACCATAATCATGTTGAATCAATGTTTATGTTGTGGTGACAATAAACATAAATAAAATATGTTGGTTTCATTAGACAAAAACAATTCCCTATGACTATATTATGTCACACAAATGAATCATTGAATATAGCACAAACAATAAAGGAAGCTTATTTTAAGCATATATACCATTGAGGTAGTTGTGTGGTTATAAATAAGTATACTCTTAATTAACCTAATCAATAGTAACAGTTTCACTAGATATAAAATTACTACTACTAAATATGCCTAAGTGGGAATGGTAAAAAAATAAAGCATGTATGTATGGCCCCAGTGAGTAAAATATCATTATGTCAGTTAACATTTGTCCCAACTATGAAGTCCATAATGATGTCAATTTATGAGGCTAAAGTTCACAAAATTATTCAAATACTTCCTGACTAAGGTACAGAACTTGCAATTATTGAAGCCTATGAAAATATTTATGATTAGAGGCTTCTTGTAAGGATCTATTTCCAAATAAGGTTTAAAGGAACCACATAAATATAAGCTCACCAATGCTTCTATGCTGTGATCATTTTCCTTTTTAATCTATAAGAATAACAATCTTAGTATTCATGATAATGAATAAATTACAGTTGAATACACAAGACATTCCATGAAATATAATTTACCACACAACACACTGAAGACGTTTCACATATCTACGAGCCATTTATAAAATTGTTCAAAACCGAAATTAAATATTAAATGAGTAATAATCTCATGTCGACCACTCCACCCACAGTTCTACGAGGATTAATACTAACACCTGCATAAGGATGACTTCACTATTCAAAGCCATTCTCATGATAATTTCAATGATCGAAATATAACGTTAACCACTAGACATACACGTACATAACATCCCAGAAATTGAAAAAATTATAGCGTTTCAAGGATAGGGCCATGGATTAAAACAACAAAATGGCGGTTACAATGAATCCAATTATATTACCATTTTATTTAGTTGAACAAAACACAGCTCATGGAGCATTGTCAATTATAGCAATTTGGTATAATTGAAAGAAATTTACCTATTTTTCAGCATAATAACAAGGTGAAACACTTTCTAATCTTCTACACAATTCATGAGCACACCATAATCCGCCGGTCGCTTAGAAAATGGAGGAAAGCGGAAATAGTAGTGGACTGGATGTCAACATATATTACTATAGATATATGGTGAATACGCAGGCGCAATTTACGAAAACCTGCGCAAAACCTTTTAGAAAAATATTGATATATTGTCTTCGTTTTGCTTAGTGGTCTCAATTTGAAAATTCTTAGCCAGACAGAAAATTTCCGGTAAAAATAGTAATTAATATGAAATGTAGCTCCTTACTAAACTCCACGTTATATTCATTCGTAAAGTGTATTTGACCCAATTGTAAACTAATTTAGTTTATCTCCACGATGTGAAGAGCAAAAAAATGTAAAATATAGTCCGATACAACAAAAGTTGCGTATAATTTTCAGTTCACCAAAATTAAATTCAGTTCATAAAACTAACAAACTAAAATTGTTTCAGTATATATTGTAGAATGTAGATTATAGACCAAAAGACCAATTATTTTCAAGTAAAAAGACTTATTTATTCTATTTGATGATCAGGAGAAATGTTTGATGGACTCAAACATATATGACAAATGATGTCTTGGAGATTAAGTGCAAAAGACATAAATGTAGAGTGTTGAATAAATATCTTGTATGGCAAGAATCAAAAATATAATATAATTAGATTTGCGTATTTACGATAGTAACTATAAAATATGGGCTTATTCTCTATGATTTAAATCGCATTAAAATAGAAGTGGAAGTAGATTTCTCAATCAAAATGTAGTTGGTGGCGAAGATCTCATAGAAGACACATTGATTGATTGACATTGGAGACTGTTGTGAATTTAATCTTGAATCGGGATGTTCAAATATATGAAAAATAAAATTGTTCATCCAGGGGCGGCTAGTCAAAAGAGGCTAAGGAGGCTAAGCCTCCTCAATAATATTCCGTGTATCACTAATATATTATATTGAATAGTCAGCATTCAGCATATTCATATTAATCAAAATCATATTATTGCGACCTACCCCTGAATTAAACAATTTGGTGCAGCGTAACAGACAACAAAACCGCGGTTTTAATACAAGGAATTATGAGAGACATCCTTGCCTAACCGGATCACAGGTAAAAAATAAATTATTTTGTTGGCAGTGTTTACTTTTTACTAGTGAAAATGTCTCTGTTTGGGGCCGCTTAGGATTTAATTCTATACCCAGTTGAAAGTGAGGAATTTTTCACCGATAAAGTAACTTTAAATACAGCACGCGGATTAATATCTTACTTACAAGATAAGGAATTTATATATTTTTTAAACATCTTTAAATTAATTTTTGAACAAACAGAAATAGTTTTTCAAATCTTACAGCACAAGTTTTCAAATGTAATTTACTCACGAAATCGGCTCAAGTTTTTCTTGGAAAAAATTTCAGAATTTCGTGCAGAAGTTTATTTTGAAAAACTATTTTCTGTATTTCAAACTACTGATGATACGACTCAATTTAGCCCAAAACGAAAGAAATTCAGTTACGCAGATATGGAGCTTCACCATGAAATTTTGGATACTATTAGGGGTCAAATAGAAATAAGGTTCTCCGATTTGAAAGAACTGCATTTCTCCGACATACTCAATAAAAATTTTTTAACCGGATTTTCGGCTAATTTTCCAGATAACCTTTTGGAAAATTTATGTCAAAAATACACTTTTTTTGATAAGGTGGCCATAAAAAGTGAACTGTGTGTTGTTTATAATGACAATGAAATTTTGGGGCAAAATGAAAATCATGTGAGGACTATTAAATACCTTTTTGATAATGATTTGAATCAAGATTTACCCCAAGTTATTAACTCTTATGTCTAATTGTTTCTATCCCGGTGACATCGGCTTCCGTAGAGCGCTCGTTTTCCACTCTTAAGAGAATTAAAACTTATTTACGAAATTCAATGAGCCAGGATCGTTTGAAAAATATTAGTTTGTTGTCTATTGAAAAGGAATTGGTAAAACTTTTGGCGAAAGACAAAAAATTTTATGAGGATATTATAGATCATTTTGCTAACGTTAAAGATCGCAGAATCCCGCTAATCTTCAAAAATATATAATAACTTTTTATTTGCTCTCACCAGCTGTTAACAAATTCGTTAAGTAGGTAGGTAGGTACCTATTTTGTGAAATCAAAAAAAATTTGATGAATAGATGAATTGATTAATTGACAGAAGAGTTTTTGTGAATATTGTAAATAGGAGTTGTAGGTCTCAAGGTAGACACTCGAAAGTGTAAACAAATTAATAGCTTAGGGTGCTTGTTTTACTTTGATTTTCTTTAAATTATAAGGCGGTTGACCTTGAAATCCTAAAAATTTTCGCCTATGGTGTATTTTTTAACACCTCTTGTAGCCTCCTCAAACCAAAACCTCACGAGCCGCCACTGTTCATAACATATTAGATATGATTGAACGTCATAAAAATTTTATTCTACCTCTATTGTGAATTAGATGTTTTTTCTACATTTTTAGTTAATTTTTGTAGAAATGTTATGATTAACTTATTATTGATGAAAACGAATTTTTTAGCTTTATATTTTCAAGATTTATTTTGAAATACTCGTCTCTTATGTGATAGTTCTAATTTTACTGTCATGAAATTATGTTCTGATTTATTTATTATTGAACTATACACAAATCTGAATTACATTTCATTACACTATAATAATAAATATATATATATAATTTTCGGACTAAGATATATTAATAATATAAACTCTCTTTTCAAAGAAATATAAAATCTTTTTGTTCGTTTTTTGCAGTATTTTCTTTCAAAGAATTGGTATATGAGGTCAGCAGATCGTCCATTTTATAACCTTGAGATGTTTCAAACAGAAGTTTTGTACCCTTCATGTAACTACCAGCATTTAATTGGAGGAAATTATTTCCAGAAGACCAATTAATAAGTTCAGAGAATTCAAAAACTCCAAGGATATCCTGAAATACATAAATGAATGATACAATATCTGTTCTTATTTTATAATATACAAAATAAACAGAACTATATGTCTCTCACTAGCTCTTTCATTTTAGAATGTTCTGGAATGACAACATTCTCCAGCTCAAGAAATGTATATTATACAGCCAATAACCTTACCTAAGCATATTGAATAGGCATATTATCATCTAAAATACTTTTTGATCAAACATTTATAGAAAAACTACCACACAACTACAACACTATGTATGATTAACAGTTTATTATTCTATCATCCACTACTGATGATGTAAATATCATTAATAACAAAACGATAACGGTAGTGTTTAAGTGGTGCAAAAGAGTGCATCCATTGACAATTATTGGCATAACTACCTTAATAAAAACTATAGAATCTATAATTTCATAAGTATTAATGTTCTCAGTAGTAAAATACTATTATATGAAATCAGAAATAGGCTTTTACAATCAATCAAATTATATTTGATTGTTCAATTTATAACAAATAACTACTGAGGTAACTGACTAAATAATGCTATGCACATTCATTGAATTAGTTGAATTTTGCCGATTTGTTTTTATTAGCAGACATTTTTACACTCATATTACCCTATTTATTTTAGGTCTGCAAGTCAAAAAAAAAAACTCAGAACCAAACATATCTCTATTGCTCACCTTTGTTTGAGGATGTATTATATTAACTCCGTTCTTATTGATAGCTACATTTATTTCAACAGGATAAATACTTCTACTAGTTTGTTTAACCTTAAAGAAGGCGGAACCATAGGTTGGCCACTCTGATACTATTTTCAGAAACTCCAACTTGGCTTTCTCAACAGACATGTCAGGATCGTAAATTTCAAGGATGGACTTTTTCCATTCTTTTGTTTTCGCTGCATCGAAAATATCTACAGGTATAATCTCTTTGAGGAAATTCTGAGTCATTTTTTCTATTTTGTCATCTATTTTATCACGTTTAATTCTTGCTATTAATGCACCCAACTTAATTGCATCTTGTTTAGTGCATTTATGGTTGCCAAGAAGATACTTTGGTAATTCCTGGTGATAGTAAAATACTTCATCAGCAACAGGATCTTGACCTGGAATAGCATTAATCCATAGCTTCTTCACGAAGAATACTTGATACGGGTCATTTCTAGAAGTTGCACCTAAAAAAATGAATATACTTCGCAATTAGTGAAAAATAGTTACAATGAAAACAACTGATAAATACAAGTTTTCATGAACTGACTTTATTATTTCAGCAATATATATATATATATATATATATATATATATATATATATATATATATATATATATATATATATATATATATATATATATATATATATATATATATATATATATATATATATATATATATATATATATATATAAATATATATATATATATATATATTATATATAGGGCCTTAGCCAAGGGGGCGCTAGAGGGGGCTGAGCCCCCTCTGGAATTATTTAAGCCCCCTCTAGAATAGATACCAGAATTATTACAAACCAAAATTGTTTATATCTGCGTTGAAACATAAAACTAGCCTAGTTACAAACAAATTACCGAATTGTAAAACTGACTTAAAATTATTCATTTGCGGAATCTTTTAACCCGAAAAACATGTTGACGTTTTTATCCTAAAATGAAATACCGATTTTTTCAGAGCCGTGTTGCATTTTAGACGCTGATTTGTCGCTCAAAAGCGCAACTGTGGTTGCGACATGTTAACGAGGAAATATTGTTAACAAGTATCTTGGTTTTTTCGCAACCGCACGAAAAAATAGTGCACCCAACATGTTGCGTACTCGTCCAAAGACCAATAAGTATTTTCGGGACTTTTACTTGAATTACTATCACAATCAAAACTACGATTCTGTTACAAATATCTTTACTTTTATATAAACTGTTCACAAAACATCATTACATCATCATCATCATCTTTGTCTGTGATTGAAGTTGTGGATTGGTTCTGCTACTGATAATTACATCAGAATTAAATTTTGCATAATTATATAGCTTTGCTAAGCTCAAATTATTTACTGAATTTAACATTTTTAGTATGATTTTATTTCGAATTTTACATTTAACAATATTCATCAATGAAAATATCCTCTCCACGAATGCATTGGATGAACGTAATTTTTGCATTTTTTTAATTTATAACCTTCCTCCAAAAAGTGGCTCTATTCTTTTAACGTCTAAAGATATATTCATTTGTTTATATTTAATGATGAAAGTACATTTTTATTTTCTTTTAATATTTTTTATTTCTCTTTGTTTTATTTATTTTCTATGAGGGATTTTTTATTTGTTATTTTTTATTAGAATAAATTTTTTTATTTTTCCAAATAAAAAAGACAGAAAAAGCTGTATATTCCTGTCTTTTTTTCTCGTATATTTCTTTTAGTACTATGTAAAAAACAAGCCTCCTCAAGAATTTGTTTAGCCCCTCTAGAAAGCAGTGCTTGCTACGGCCCTGATTATAATATATATATACATATATATATATATATATATATATATATATATATATATATATATATATATATATATATATATATATATATATATATATATATATATATATATATATATATATATATATACAGTGGCGTAGATAGGGGGGGATCAAGGGGATCAATCCCCCCCCCCGAAAATCATGATAGAATTGAATTAAAGTCTTCGTATCTACGTACTTAAGTATACATGAAATTTACTGAGCACTAGCACCTCTTTGTGCGTTATGTATGTGCGATTATATAAAAATCATCTAGATAGGTTTTTGTGACGGCTGTGCAATGGAGTATTGTATAATTTCCGCGCTTCGATCAAGCCGACCAATCAGAAGCCACGAAAATAACGCTAGCTATAATTATGGACACATCGGGCACATGTAAAGTAAATACTCATAATTTAAACATTATAACAAAACAAGAAATTTAACCGTTTTTCTAATTTTGGATTAAGTAACTAGTAGTTTAGAGCATATTTTATTCAATGTTTAATTAGTAAGTTTAATCGGTCATGATGAGCAAAACACGTGTTTAAAAAATTTCAAATGTCTCTAATGGACAATTTTTATTTCGAAAGGAAGAAGTCGACCAAAACCTCCTCGCACTTCTTCTTTTTCTAAGTCTATTCTAAATTTTAGACTACAATATTAAACAAAATTGCTCGAGCTTTTGTAGTATTATATCTAAAGCTCGAACAGTTTTTTTTTATAGTGAAGTATAAAAATTAGAAAGAGATGAAGTGCGAGGAGGTTTTGGTTCAGTTCTTAGTTCGTAATTAAGATTTTCCATTTCATCCATTTGAGCTCTTTTAAACACGTTTTTTTAGTTCTAGTGGCCTATTAAACTTCCCGCTTACATTAGAGAAGCATAACTTCTACTCATAAAAGATTTTCAATAAATATTCAATATTTCGAATATTTGTTAATGTAGAGTATCAAAATATGAGCTTCTTAAAAAATAGGACTAAATCTTGGCTTTGATTGTCAATTTATTTACTCCTTATTTTGAAGTTCATAAAATTTGTCGAGCCAGTAAAAGTTTCGTGATGGTGTTCAATCCATTCCTGGACTTCTAGATCATGGATCTTGAAGGAAGATTTACTAATCATGAGAATATATTACTTATATTCGAAGGATTTTCGGTACTTTTCAAGTATGATTTATACGAAATTGATAAAGCAGCTGATAAATTCATCAAAATAGCCGAGTTTTATCAGAAATTTCTTACTGCCACACCTGATGTACTCGTCGAGTAGAAAGTGTGGAAAAAATATTTAATTCGTAGAGGCGATGTTAGGCCTGAAAATCCATTAAAAGAGCTGGATGATTGCCTAGAATTTTTTTTCCGAATATCAATATTAGCTACGTTGCCGGTATCGACGTTTGAAGGGAATAAAAACGATTCAAAGGAGCACGATAAAAAAATTTTTGTTTTGTTTTGTAATGACCCTTCTGACTATATAGAATTCATTGAAAATTAAAAACTCATGTTTGTCTCATTTTTTGTTATGGTTTGGCTGCTCTGGGAATTTATCATGACATTGGAATCACAGTTGACGAATAGGCCAGTCAATTAAGATATTGAAAATCGAAAATTTAACAATAATTCCAAAAGTTTTTCAAACTTGGAGTAGTATTAAATATATTATTTCATATCACGTATCAAATTTGCAATCAATTTAAGGGTACGAAACATTTTTTTAATTCAAAATAACGTTTTTCTATGATAAACTGACCAAAAAAATTCCAAAAGTTCTGCAAACTTAACAGTTATGTACTTCGGAAAAATATACCGAACAGTTGTATAAATTTGCAACCTTTTAATTTGTCCAGAACATGTTTATTTATAATTTTTTTAATTCGTCGTAATTTTTTCGAGCAAGATGGTCTCAAAATAATTAATTAAGTTTTGAAACTTGGTTGGAAATTTATAAAAAATCTATTCTGATCTATTCTACAACTATTCGGTATATTTTTCCGAAGCATCTGTCAAGTTTGCAGAACTTAAGGAATTTTTTTGTCAGTTTATCAAAGAAAAACGTCAATTTTGAATAAAACAAATGTTCCGAACCGTTAAATTGGTTGCAAATTTGATACTTGACATGAAATAATATATTTAACACGACTCCAAGTTTGCAGAACTATTGGAATTTTTTTAGCAAGAATTCAGCAAATAATCATTTATTGCATTTTTAACAATGTTCCGGACTTCGGAAAAGGTCAAAATTTCATTGTTTGTTTTTATCCCTTTTCCGACCCTATATTGAAGTTTGAAAACTTTTGGGATTATTGTCAATTGATTATCTCAACTGACTGGCCTAGAAGTCATAAATGAATTGTCAAACAAACACCGAAACCTCAAATTTCTGCTCTAATTTTCCCAAAAATATGTTCAAAGATGTATATATCCAATTTAATATAATTCGATTTTTACTAATTTTTAATTAATTTTTTCGTATTCAATTTATTTGAATTTTTTACAACTTGATTTAATTTTCTACTTATTTTCTACTATGTGAAAGATTATTTTTATCAACAAAAATAGAAGTTTGGTGGAAAAACATGGAATTTCATACTAAGTCATATCCCCCCCATCGCAAAATGCTATCTACGCCACTGTATATATATATATATATATATATATATATATATATATATATATATATATATATATATATATATATATATATATATATATATATATATATATATATATATATATATATATATATACATATTTAATGAATATTAATAATAATAATAAATTTTAAATCGCAAAATTTTTTACGTTAAATATTTCAAACACTCACTGTTCCAGCTGGGCTTAGTTTTATTGACCCAATCAACAATCTCATGAAGAAAATCGTAGAAGAATTCATTATCCGGAATACTGAATAACTTGTTGGATGAAAAGTATACTAACAAGCTGAAGCCATCTGTACTTTGTAATTCTAACCTTCGAGCAGCAGCCTTGATCAAATCAGAAGCTCTAGTAACAGAATCCACTTCGAAAGCTTCATCAGTGTCGTCTGGGAAATAAATTTTATGAAAAATTTGTAAACTCCTACACTGAATTGCTTCGACTTCCACAGAATAAGGTGGATGTTTTCTTGGGCCAATTTTGGAAGTTCGGTGCAGCCTTTGAAGGCAGGGTTCAACAAAGGAATGTATTCTGGATTTCAAGAATTTCTTCAGTTCTTCCAGAAGACTTTGGCTAGGTACAAAAAGTCCTGTAATTAGGTACATTAATTCCCAACCTTTATCTTCACTCCTACTCAAACGATTGTAAGTGAGCTGTTTCATTATTTGACAATAAATTTCATCTCTAAGTAATTCATGTTCCAAAGGTGGTGTGAAAATCTCATCTGTATATTCATTTACAAATTTGGGTTTTGGTGCTGGCAAATCCTCCATATATTTCAAGATAGCTGAGAAGCAGGCACATGCTTTTTTCGACAGTTCATCATCAGATATCAGTTTTTGCAGTAGTGGTAGATACATAGGCTCATTTGTGAATTTCCATAATTCTTCCTTGGAATTTCTTCTAGCTGCTACAAGAACAGATTTCCTGCGTTCGGTAACACGCCTATTTGTTCTGAAATGGTCCTGAGCGTAACTTGATAGAGTATATAGCCTCATTCTCTGTAAAGTCGAAAATTCTTGTGTGGTAGGCTTTTTAGTGACAACACCTTCTCTCTTGAAAGCGTTCAACATGTCTGGCTTAGGTTGATCCATACAAGGTAAAATATGGACACATTCAGTTGGAAAATCTCCGATGGAATTGTTACATTCTCCATATCCCCAAGTGGTATTCATCAGATCTTCTCCAGATGAATTTTTCAAAACAATGAGATCACCTTTACGGAATGTGATAAATGTTTCCGCATTCGTAGGATGCTTATAATCCTGAATCGCTACAAGATATATGGATCGCTTTTTTAAACCATCCATAAGCTCCTGAATCAAATCTGTAATTTCTTTTGCCTCTGGACTATCAAAAGCATATTCATCTTTCCATATAGTAGAAATAAAGAACCTTTGCAACATAACATGATTTATGGATTCAAACCTTACAGAAGAAATTTCAGAGAATGTTAATTCAAGCAGAATTTGTTCTTGATCATCGATCATGTAAATACCAGTGGAATTGATGGCTACAATGATGTTTTTCTTTTGTAATTCTGGACCAGACTTCTGAATGGCTTCGAAAAATTTGGAGAACAGTATGGGCCATGACATCTTCGCATATTTTACTATAGTTTGTTTAGCTTTTTCAATCGGTGATTTACGTTTTACACAAGATAATAATGAAAATGCTTCTTTAATCTTTCCCTCCCATTCATTGATATCTATATTAGTCGTTTTCAGTAGATAAGTTGGCAAATATTCTCCGATTCTGGTATGCAACACTTTTGAATTAAATTTATCTCCATTATCAACATAATACTGTGTAGCTATCAAAGTTGCCAAATCTCCTTCCGTTCTACACTTAAATTCACCATATTTCAACCCTCGAATTACTTGATGATATATTAGATTAATTGCTACTGGGTCTACTACAGAATCAAACCAAGGAGTAAAAATTTCTTTTCTAAAGTATAATCTCCAACCGGAATTCTTTTCAGATTCCCCAATTTCTTTAGCATATTGCTCACACTGGGAAATAGCATCCATAATATGATCAGATCCACTACCAAGAGACATAAGCTATAATAAGAAAATTATTATGGAAACATATAATCATTCTTCAAACATCAGTAGTTCATTTCATTACATCAATAAAAAGTATATGGAAAATTGAACTGAACCATAAATAAAACTTCAGTAGACTTGATGAAAAATAGGATATATAAGTTTTGCATCAAAATCTCATTATTTTCTTTTCTACTATAAATTTATTAGTGCAATTACTCGCTGACAGATTTATATAGAAAACAAAGCAGTTTTGAAGAATCTCTTGAACAAGAGTGAGTTACACTGAAGAGGTTTAATATAACTGGAAACGGTTGTCTGTTGTTCCAACCTTGTGCTAATTTATTGTCCAGATTCTAAAATTACTGTTTCTACAACTACTATTACTCGTAGATATTCGAAATCATATGGAAAACTTCCTTGGTAAGTTGTTCAATGAGTTTAGATTAAAAATAATTCAATGAGCCGTAAATTGAATTTTACAGTTTTTTCATAAAATTGCGGGATGTTATTTCATGAATTTACCTTGTCATGCATGGAAATCAGCAATGAAAATCCAAATGTGTCACTTAATCCTAAAATTTGGCTTATGTTATCGCAAATTTCACCCGCATTACTGGCAGAATCAACCTCTAAAGATTCAGTATGACCATCCATAAATGTAACTTGTATATGCATTGGTTCCTTATTTTTAGATGACATCAATTCTAACCAACTTGGGGGCTCGGATCTTGCGCCATTCTTGAAAATTCTTTCCAGTTTTTTTTCACAGAATGGACTGTATCCAGGAGGTCCTGATTGAATGAAGGCTCGAAGATATTTTGAGAACTTTTCAGATGGTGGGAAACAACCAATACAAAGAGCTAACAAAATCCATCCACGGGCATGCGAAACTTTACTGGGATTTGCAGACAGCTGTTTGCATATTTGACAGAATATTTCATCTCTGAAATTAGAATCATATATTCAGTGCGTATCCTAATATATCCTCCACATATCAATGTTTTTTGTAATTTTCTTTTTTTTTGCAATTTATTTCCAAGTAATAATAATAATAATATAATGTTATATAATTAAAATGGATATTTATATTATTAAAACGGAGTGCTAACAAACTAACGCAAACCATTTTTACCATGATCTTCGTCCTAATTAAATACAAGAATTATGAAATGAAAATATTAAATATATCAAATTACAAAATTTCAGTTACATTGAATAAACCTCCCAAACTAAATCAATGCCAAATAACACCCAAAATAACACCACAATAATAACTCTTCATTTAAATGAATGGCTAACAATGCATGAGGGAAGAATTAACTAATTTAAAGCAATCTATGTTAAATCTCCCAGGTAGCCTGACAACTTATATGGTTCTAATCGTGCTAATAAGGAGAACACCAGCTGTTTGTATTGTTTGAAATTTCTACTCAATTTAATATTTCAAATCATGAAAAACATACTTGTTGACCATGGGCAATTTCAAACATTACATAAACTGAGAACATGGAAAATTCTTTAATAATTTAAGAAATTATCAAACAACTTTCCAAGGAAGCTGGTTATACGTATTCCGTAACGTAAAATCTGCATTCACAATCGAACGGTGAATTATAGAAATTGTCACCCCGACTCAAAATCTGCATACAGCTGTTTCGATCTTATTAAATCTCATCAGTGCAGCTTATTTGACTCGGAGTGAATTAACAAATTTCTAATTGCCTACCATGGTCAACAAGTATGTTTTTCATGATTTGATTGTTGTATGTTGCGTATTACGCTACTAGCACCTTCGGAGCGCGCTCTAGTGAGTATATCCAAAGGTTTTAAATCACTATGTTAGTGTGCCTTGGAATCATATACACCACTGTTGTAGAGTAGATATCTTCATGTCAGGAGGTACGTGTTTGCGCAACGAATTTCTTCATTTTCGATTTAAGCGGTGAATTGTTAGTTCCCAATATCTTTGGTGGAAGGACGCTCTGGGTTGTTATCCAGACAGTGTTACTGACCACGATTGGTATTGGGGAACAATTAGAAATTTGTTAATTCACTCCGAGTCAAATAAGCTGCACTGATGAGATCTAATAAGATCGAAACAGCTGTATGCAGATTTTGAGTCGGGGTGACTTGACAATTTCTATAATTAACCGTTCGATTGTAAATGCAGATTTTGCGTTGCGGAATACGTATAACCAGCTTCCTTGGAAAGTTGTTTGATAATTAATAATATTTGGTAGCTTTTTGAAAATTGCTATTGATGAGTTATATGAACCCTTCTCATAAATTCTATGTTTAGGAACTGTATAGTTCAAATTTCGGGTATGAGTTGATATCAAGTAATTAAATAATAAGTGGTTTTTGAAAATAAACATTAATATTTCAAATATGTGTAGGCCTGTAATTGTTAAAATATTATTGTCCCTTAAAAGTCCCCTACATGAATCAGTCTTTTTTAAATCTGACACTATTCTAAGAGCTTGTTTTTGTTTTATGAATACATCACTCGTAACATAGCTGCGGCCCCAGAAAATAATTCCAAATCTCAAAAGAGAAGAAAGTAAACACGAAGAAGGTCTATAAAAAAATAAGGCTTATTTTTCTGATAAAAAATGTATCATTTAATACCGCATTTTTATATTAGGTAACTATTAAATGTAATTGAATATTTAAATGTCATCCAATATGTTACTCTAGCTGGAGTTATTAATTAAATGAACAAAAACAAAATATATCTAAAAGTAGTATTTGTTGTTATTGATCCTAAATTTAATTTTTTTGTCATTTTTATATTATAAATATTTTTTTATTTTTGTTTAATGCGTTTATATTATAATTTTCAACCCTACAATTGAGAATTCAATTCAATATATGTTATTGTCATAATTGTTATTTTTTGCCCCTGTCAAACCAATAAGTCGCGTTGGCGAAAACAGAACCAAAAAGCTTCCTGTAGCTAGTACCTTAGTTCAGGTCGAAGTAAACCATGCCCAATAACAAAATGTATCTTCTCCAAGTTACTAGTTCTTCTATTATTTATCCACTCTTTGTAGTTTTCAGAAGCAAAAGTATCTTCAACCAAACCTTGCCTTAAGTCATCTAACAACTTGTGTTTCTTCTTCAAAGTCATACTGATGAGCTTCTGTCTTTGAGCCCTACTCATAGTAGCCATATTTTGTTCATATTTTGCAATTTCCTAAAAAATAATCAGTAAAAAGGTGTCGGAAAACAAACATTTATAAAAGTTTTCGTAACACCTACTTTATACTCTTTTCGATTGACAAAACTTCTACCAAATGTTTCTTTCAAGTTAGTCATTACAGGTTCTCTTCGCCTTTTGGATTGATCATATTTTGGTTCAGGATAATCGCCCATAAACCGCAAAATTGTTATGAAGAGAGCTTGTGCTGCAATAACATCATCCGGAGTAGGCAGATCTAACAGAGATTCTTTGAGAGGTTTTCTGGAATACTGAGGATTGATATTCTTTGTGAAATATGTGGCAGCAAAGATCTTGAAGTTATACTCTGATAAATCTTCTTTTTGCTCTTCTAGCTTCAATTCATCCTGTAAATAATTAAGGGAAACTGATAAAAATATATTCCAAATTTGAATTAATCAATTATTATTCTACTGATTTCAGATAATATTTTATGAAAGTGAAAATAATTAAGTTATCATTTTTTTAACAAAATTATGATTCTGGATGTACAAAACCATTCTATAAGCACTATCAACATAAATATTTGGATGAAAAAAATACTGCAGCATAATGCAGATGTGTTCGTTTTAATAGTCTTTAATTATTATTATTAAGTAATTTTTCCTTCGATTTTCATTTCTGGAATTTTTATTACGAAATAATAGCTTACCTGTCCAGGATTCGCACGGATATATCAATCGAATAATTTTGAACTGAAAAATATTATATAGACTCAAGGTTTGTATAGATTTTTTAAATTGGTTAAGTATTGCCAGAGACTACGCCTTACATACAAACAGACAAATTTAAATATGAAGAATCTTTCTTTATTAAAAAAATTATGATACAACAATAGATGTGTTCTCCTGTATGTATATAGATAAAATGAAACATCTTTTGCATACATGAAACGAAATAATGAAAATGCAAATTTAAAATATTAATAATACGCTCTTGTTAATGAAGCAAAATATGAATTGATAAGGGTCACTCAGTGAAGAAAATATATTTTTTGAATTAATTCAAACCTACTAAAACATTATCTACAAAGTACTTATAATTGCCTTCTTGCTTAAGTATTTTATTTACTTTGATGAAACATTAATTTAGTTAATCCATACTTCGCGATTGGTAGTTTTCTTATAGTTATAACTCTCAAAGATTACAAATTAAATAATTAATAAATTCGATGGACGATGAATCAACTCTGTGGTAGTTCATATTTATATTAAAAATTAAATAATAAGAAAACAACTTGTCTAAAAACCACAAAATGAAAATAACTTTTTATTCGACTAGTTTCGCCTGTTACAGCATTATCAAGACTGAATACATAATTGCAAAGACATCGCTTGAAAATATAAGTATTTCGGTTCGGTACCTGGGGGTGGTAAAATGTAATCGATGGGTCCAAGTTATCAGAGATTTAACAGTGGGGAGTGGTTTAAGTCTAACTGGTCATTGAGAAGAATGTAATTATGGGATTTTTGGATTTTGTTTATTTCCATGGCTTCCAGGAAGTTCATTATCATACCTTTATCACAGTAATGAAGAATTTTTGGATTGAAAGAGGATGAGATGTTATGTTTTTTTGACTCTAGATGTTCCCTAAATGCTGATTGTCCATTTTTTAGATGTTCTTTTAGCCTGGTTTCAAAATATTTCCCGGTCTGACCTATATATGTTGAATTACATTCTTCACAGTCCATTCTATAAATTCCTGTTCTCTTCATTGGATCGACTTTTGACATTTTGTTATTAAAAATCATTCTATCCAATCTGCTGTGTCTCGAAAAAGCAGTATTCAAATTATTATTTTTAAAGAATTGAATGATCTTCGAAGAGGGGATGTGCGTATAAGGGATGCTCACAAACTGCTTTTTCGAGTCACAGCAGATTGGATAGAATGATTTTTAATAACAAAATGTCAAAAGTCGATCCAATGAAGAGAACAGGAATTTATAGAATGGACTGTGAAGAATGTAATTCAACATATATAGGTCAGACCGGGAGATGTTTTGAAACCAGGCTAAAAGAACATCTAAAAAACGGACAATCAGCATTTAGGGAACATCTAGAGTCAAAAAAACATAACATCTCATCCTCTTTCAATCCAAAAATTCTTCATTACTGTGATAAAGGTATGATAATGAACTTCCTGGAAGCCATGGAAATAAACAAAATCCAAAAATCCCATAATTACATTCTTCTCAATGACCAGTTAGACTTAAACCACTCCCCACTGTTAAATCTCTGATAACTTGGACCCATCGATTACATTTTACCACCCCCAGGTACCGAACCGAAATACTTATATTTTCAAGCGATGTCTTTGCAATTATGTATTCAGTCTTGATAATGCTGTAACAGGCGAAACTAGTCGAATAAAAAGTTATTTTCATTTTGTGGTTTTTAGACAAGTTGTTTTCTTATTATTTAATTTTTAATATAATTAAATAATTGTTGAAATTTCTTTAATATCAATTCTAACCAATCAAAGCATCATCTGCTAAGTACTGAAAAAGTTCTCCTTGCTTGAGTGTAGTATTTACCTTAATAAAACTCTAATATGGATAATCTATATTTAGCGATTGTATTTTCCATATGCTAAATCATTCAATCAATCAAAAGATCAGAAATTAAGTCAGTTTTGGTTCATATGGAATTAACGATCATTATATATAGTACACAACCAAATGTATGGGTGGCGTCCTACCGTGGAAGGGAAATTCTAATAATCTACGTACCTCTTCTTCTGTACACATGTAGCGAGCTTCTTGAAACAATTTTCAACCTCATTATGAGCATTTATGATACTAAAATTGCCTGATTCAGCTTCGCGTTGGACGAACTTAGACTATACGCGTTACGTTTAAGATCTCCGGTTACAGTCCCAGCCCCTCAAGAAAATGTTACAAATATTGAAATTTGGAACTAAACATTTTTTAGCTTTATAATTCAGGAATAACTTAATATTTATTTAAATCTGTTGAGTAGAATCTTTCGAACTACCTCTATATAAAAACACATTTTACCATTCTATAATATAAGTATAGATAAGAATATGACAAAAAAGCCAAAGTAGTATTAAATATTTAATCATAGAAACAATGTCCACCCATATAAATACTAGTTAGGTAATAAATGTTCGATACTATATCTCTTGACACTTACCATAAACTTCTGATCATCTTTCAAGTTATCAAAATTCATATTCTGTTTTTGTTGGTCTAAGAATTCAAAAAGTGTCCCTACGACTTGACTTGGGGATTCTTCTACTTCCTTTTTCTTTACAGCTGTATTAAGCTTGATCAAACCATCTTTCATTTTTTCTTCAGCAAGCTGTTTATAGTTTTTATTACCAGCTTGTTTCAGTATTTCCTCGTCAGCTTTTCGTTGTTGGATCGCTTTATATATCAACCCAAATTGCGAGTTCTTTCTTGAAAGATAACCTCTGCAAATTGTTTGTAACTTAATAACCGATTTTTTCATTTGTGCATAAGTGTGATCTGTTTCTCTTCCCCTGATACGTGCTTGTAATCTTTGATAGCCATTTCTGATAATCAAATATCTTTGTCTGTAACCTTTAGCTCTCCAGTACTTTTGGAAAACTATCGCTGCTTCTCTCAATTTCAAAAATCGTCTTCTACATATCCAGCCTCTTATTGTCTTTTGCAAAACCAAAATATATTTTGTAAGAATTTCTGACCTACATTTCTCTAAAAATTCATTATCCTGATGTTTTAAGAATAATTTTGTATGGCCCAACTGAAAATCTTCACTTTTTTGGAATACAGTTTGACAAACTTTTGTTGTTGATTCTTTACAATCTCCTTTATTTGAAGGAGGAATTGCTTTACCTAAATATCTAAATCTGTCTACAAATTCCTTGTATGTGTAACGTATGGGATAACCGGCTTGTCTTATTTTTGCTGTCTCCATCATTCCAGAGTACCTCAGCTGTCGGCAGCAAAGTGCCCTATCGAAAATCTAAAAAAAATATTGTTCAAGATTAGTGTAGATCCAGTGTAATATTGAGAAGTTCTTTATACATAAACAAAAATAAATTTTGGCAGAATCATTATTATACCTGTGGTTTTTTTTGTTCATTTGGTTTAATACAGCGTACAAAAAAAGGATGACAAGAATGCAATGTTTTCATGAGAATATCCAATGAACTCCTGAATTTTGACGATAATGTCGCCATTTTTTTACTTCCCCCTTGCTTTACACTATCCTCGAACAATTTTTTGAGTACTTCATTAGAAGATTTCGAGGCAAGCTGCATCAGATCATGACTAAAAGTATCACGGTTTTTCTCAAGAAATCCTGAAAATAACGAAATTTAAGCATACATTTACTTATACAACTGTTTTATTACCTTCCGTTTGATAAAGCACTGGTCCCGCAAAATGTTGAATTCCAAATGTTGGTGTCATTTCAGATTTAGGTTTGATGTAGTACTTTTTAGACTGGTGATTAGAATGAAGTTTTCCCAACATTGTAATATCTGTCCCCTTAGGAAATTTACTTTCTTCATCAATCAATGACATAATCGACATAGATTTCATACCTATCATATCTAATACATCTTGATTGTCGATAAAAGAGATATTTTTCCAATTAATGCCTTCAGCCGTGTAATATTCTTGCTCAAGTTTGAAAATGTGTTGAACAAAAAACTGTTGTAAATTTTCATTTGCATAATTAATGCATAATTGTTCAAAACTATTCAAGGTAAAATTCTCAAAACCGAATATATCCAAAACGCCAATAGATTTTGAGGACGATTTGGGTTTATTGATAGCCAGGTTTATTTTTTCAACTATCTTAATGAAGAGTTGACCATATACACCTTTCACAAAGGCATGTCTAGATTCTGAAGCTTGTTCTTTAGATAAAGTAGATACTACAGTGTCGCCATGCGCAAATATGGTTTTCTTTGTAAGGGCTTCATTCAAATCAGTACGATTAGTACCTAACAATTTTGCAGTCTTTTCAGCTGCATTACTATCGCTAATTTCAGAGGACTCCGTATTTGATACAGTACCTGACTTGAATTTCAAATTCCCTAAGTGTAAAATGCTAACAAGAATCTGAAATATATTGGAAATTTCATCATCTGTGAAATTGAGAACTTTCATAGCACTATAAATATTATTAAATTCTTCTTCCTCATTTACATCGTCTAATGTTAATGTTTTTCCGCTATTCAAATAATTATAGGCAGATGCATCTCCAAGATCAAACTTTTTCTTTTCTTCCTTAGCTAAACCTTTACAAAGGCAATAGAATATGTGATAGTTTCTTTCTCCCTGATTTTGTGAAATAATTCTACTTTTTTCAAGTAGGTATTGCTCTATCTCAGCACATTCTATAACCCAGTTCTGGTTGAATTTTAAATTTATGTATTTGCCAAATCGAGAAGAATTATCATTCCGTACAGTTTTAGCATTTCCAAACGCTTCAAGTATGGGATTGGCTTCCAATATCTGTTGTTCGATCCATGTATGCTTGCCACTGGTTGATGCCAGATACTGAAGGATTAGTTTAGTACTTTCAGTTTTACCAGCTCCACTTTCCCCACTAGTAAAGAAAGAAGTGAATTATTTGGTGAAATTGGTATTTATCACATTCCTAATGAAAATTTTTTGAATCGAAGTAACCTTCACTTGATGGAAATTCATGTTAAAAAATAAGAAGACGTTTATTTAAACTTAATTTCCACTATATCTACAATTAAATGACAATTGCTTCGACAACACAGTGTCTTCATCAGATTTAGTTACAAGAGTTTGAATCTGATGAAGACACTGTCTTGTCGAAAGTTTATGTCAAGTGTAAAGTTTAGACAAAGGTCTTCTTATTTCCTAATACAAATTTGAAATTCGTTGTTGTTGAATGATAATTTTTTCTGTAATTTATCAAGGTATAATATTTCGGCTATTGAGTACAAAATTACCTTATGACAATACACTGATCGACTTTAGTCTTCTTCAAGGTGCTAAAACTATTATCCCCAATTGCAAAAATATGTGGAGGAAGCTCTTCAAATCTTTTATCCTTATAGTTGTTCATAATAGCATTTGTATATATTGGTAATACTTCATAAGGATTTACAGCAACAAGTAAAGAACCGGTGTATGTCTAGAATAATAAAAATCAGGAATGAGATTAACCAGAGAAATATATAATGTATATGTGAGTCCTTAGTGACAAAACCTTAAAAAAACCCTAACAAATTACCAATTGATGATACATGAATAACAAAAAATAAATGATAAAATATTAAAAAATTTTATATTATTAGAAATATTGTTTTAGACTTCATATATAGCGACTAGTTTCTGATGAAAATTGTGTATTACAACTTAATCATGCACACATACAACAAGGCTACATGTATCTTTTAACAATAGACAAAAGCAAAATGCTGTCTTATTAGATATGCATGAAATTTATTATTAGAATTGAGTAACAATAAACAGAAAACTTCCGCCACACTTGAGCCGATGCAGACATATGCATCACATCCACCAATGACATATATAGATACTACACACAAATTGCATTCCAGAAGGGCTACATTATTAAAGAACACTATAAATATATATATATATATATATATATATATATATATATATATATATATATATATATATATATATATATATATATATATATATATATATATATATATATATATATATATATATATATATATATATATATATATATATATATATATATATATATATATATATATATATATATATATTATCTATCTATCTAGATAGTTATATAATCTATCTATCTTTTTATCTAACTTTATATCTATCATTATATCTATCAATCTATCTGACCCAGCAAACGTTGTTTAAATTATTAAAATGGCTATTAAAAAATATGGGTTATTGATACAAGGGTGAAAATTTAGAGTTGTATGTATTTTTAATGCAACATCATAAAAAAATAAAAATAAAAAATTTTGTCCAAAACAAGGGTGGACCACCCTAATCACTTAGGGGTATGAAAAATATACAACAACCTATTCTCAGACCGACTTTTGTTCTTTTTGTTATTTCCGATTGCCATCTCGCAACCCTATTGCGGATCTGTGGATAATATAAAAAAAAATGAAAATCGCGATGGAAAAATAGGGCATGATCGTAGAAGGGTAAAAATTTGAGAGTAATATGAATTTTTTTATTCTATCATGACGAAATAAAAATAAAAATCTTGCCAAAAAAAGTGAACTTTATAATTAACAAATAAAAAATAGGGGTTGATCGTAGAGGGGTGAAAATTTGGGGTTGTATGTGTTTTTGAATGCTGTATCATAAAAAAATAGAATAGAAAATTTAGTCTAAAAAATAAAATATAAAAATTAATATTTAGAAATGAAAGATAGATGTGTAAAAACGGGACTTCGCTGTCTATCCGTCCGTCTGTCACCAGGCTGTATCTCAAGAACCGCGATAGCTAGACGGTTGAAAATTTACCAAATTATGTATTTCTAATGCCGCTATAATAAAAAAATTAAATGAATATTTAATGGGGGCTCCCATACAACAAACGCGAATTTTTTGCCCTTTTTTGCTCGATATCAATAATGGCAACAGGTAGGCACTTGAAATATTCGCAAAATACTCAGTTGTATTTTTACTTCAATAATAAATAATAAAATTAAAATAAAATAAATATTTAAGGGGGTCATAATCAATGGTACGGAACCCTTCGTGCGCGAGTCCGACGCGTCCGGTTTTTTTTGTATTTACCTATCGCAAGCGGTATGAGTATAAGAAACTTTTTGCTTATTAAACGATTTATCATAGGTAATTTCAAATAATAGACTGATAAGTGGAAATCTACTCACATAAATATGCTTCTGCTTGTACCTCCTATGAAGGTTTGTCAGTATAGAATATTCTTGAAGATCTCCCAAATTAATCATGTCTTCCACCTCCTTGATAGAGGAGACATGCATATTCTTGACAATTTGGCTGGATGAAATTGATACCTGGCGTCCGTCGTCATCTTTTATGATAGTTTTCTTGGGATCTATAGAAATAATTACCCCACCAATGGGTACGTCGAATTCGCTATTACTAGACGGATTCACCCATATATGATCTCCCTAAAAAATCATATAGACATATAACATCCAAAAAAAATCATTCTCAATATCATATAACATCAAATATTTAAAGTTTCGGACTAAACTTATGAACATGGTTAAACAAGGTGAAATCTTCTTCCGGAAGGATTGGTCATGTTCAAATTGAACTTCTACCTTAGTTTCGTAAATAATTGCAATAGACGTCCTCCGTGCGACGAGACCTTCGAGGTAGATATAGACGAGTTTGGAACAACTGATTTTATTTCATAGATTATGGGGCATCAGTTGTTTTATCATCGCTACTGAGGATGTCTCTCGCAATTAGGTACTAAATGTCTAGAACGGATGAAGTTCCAGTTGAACAAGGCCTATTCACCTTTTTATCTTTTACCACCGACAATGAAAGCATAAGTAGTTTCATTTACAAATTTGCTTGTTTAATATTCTATGCCGCATCTTTATTAATAACTGGAAAATATTAGATTTTTCCTCGGTAGATTTCATTTCAAACATACCAATTTCCAGGGAAAATTTCAAATCGAATATTCGATAATACAATAAAAATATTTCTGTCAGAAAACAAGAGTAGTAAAATTATGTTTCGTCTTGAACCCGATATAAGCGAGAAGTATTAATTAATTCGGAAAGTACTGTTCATTTTTTATTAAATTAGCAAAGTAAGTCCTTTTGTTATTGTCAAAGAAACGGAAATAGTAAAATTTTCAACATTATCAATATTTATCACTTTATTTAATAAATCTCGATTAATATAACTCGTCATATGAAATATTCTATTTAAAAATCGTATGATATCAGACAGAAATGACAGGTACCCGAAATACCACTAACTTTCCCTTTACTCCTGGAGATGGATTCGCAAATGAAGCCGAAACGTTGAAAATATATGATTCTAGTTTTTCACAAATATATATATATATATATATATATATATATATATATATATATATATATATATATATATATATATATATATATATATATATATATATATATATATATATATATATATATATATATATATATATATATATATATATATATATATATATATATATATATATATATATATATATATATACATACATACATATATATATATATATATATATATATATATATATATACATACATACATATATATATATATGTATATATATATATATATATATATATATATATATATATATATATATATATATATATATAATATACATACATACATATATATATATATGTATATATATATATATGTATATATATATATATATATATATATATATATATATATATATACACACAATTAAAATGGAAATTCATTTGCGCTAAACAGTATGTAATCATCGGCCTTGTGGATATCGGTCTCGAATTCACATAACCAAAAATTTTTAAGAAGAGCACTATTGGCGTTCGAAATTAAGATCGTAGCGCCGGAACGGCTAATATCGGTACTAGAGCATGGGCCATTAGCTGTTTGTTTACATTGATTGGTAATGGTATTTACGGTAATTTCATTTTGAGTTTTCGAACGTTTAGCTTCGTAATTTGTGATTTTTTGGACTTCGTATTTTCCAGTGGTTCATTGCGTTTCGATTGAGGACAATATTATCTCTGTTCAACAGTAGATAACCTACCTACATCAAGTTGAAATTTACACTGAGTTTTTATCATTGAACATGAAAATCAATAATAAAATAAAGTAGAGGATGAATAAATTAATTGGTTAAAGGAACTATGTATACCTCATGAAAAGGCTGTATGATAGAACACCTATTTATTTAAAAAATAAAAAAACTTTCAAAAGTTTCAAGAAAACATCTCTGACATGTCTACTTTCATTACGAACTGAAGAATTTTTGAGAATAATGGATAAAACTAAGTACTTACCAGCAAAACTGAGAGAAACAACATGAAATAAAAGAAGAATTAACATGAATACTCTGCTTGAGTGCTTTGAACGTAATGAGATATTATATTTTTTGAATTTTCCTGACGTATAATAGCTCTCCTAAAAGTACGGTGGACTTCTGAGAGTCTGTTTTTTTTGACAGAATCTCTGTTTTCCTGATTATATGATTGAATATTTTAGTTTTTACCTAGCTATAGAGTCAAGATTTATTTCATATTCTTGATGTTATGATAAACTGTTATTTTGATTGTGCAAATAAACATTATTTGTTATTATTATTTTAATAGTATTTCTGGTTGTTACATGAAAGAAAATACAATTATCTAGTATCTCTAGATGATGGCCCAGGTTCAGATTCCGATAAAAGTGGAACATTTTTCGTTGGAATAGCATTGAACTTCAAAAACTCTACGTCATCGGTTAGCTGAAAATTGCACATCATTAGTTGGTATAATTCTATATGGAAAAATCCACAAACCTACTGTAGGGAAAATAATTATTCTCAGTAAACTGTAAAGAACAACTCTCTTATGTTCAGACATTTTTTTCAATCTTCAAGTTATGAATCCACACCTTTCTTCTGTCCATCATTTCCTTGTTTCCCAACTTTGTTTGGAATGCAACTTTGAATTGTTCAGCTTTCGGAAGTAAGCTATATTCGGTTTTTTTTTGCCCAAGATGAACAATAGGATACACAACAATAGTGACTCATTTCTTCTGAACGTTTGTAAACGATCCAAAACACAATTAAAACTTAACAACTTCTCATATAAAATACACGTAAACAGATGTAAACAAATCAATCTATGGCCCATGCTCTAGTAATATTCGACACCAGTAGGGGGCGTATCGCTTATTATGTTTTACCAATACTCCAAACAGAAACTCCAAACGTCGAAAACTCATGTCAGTTCACACCCATAGGTGGCCACCATAGATGCGAAATTGTGCAACATGCTACATTGTTCGATGTTTCATCACGCATGCAGGCAAAGTTGGTAACAATGCTCAAATTTTTCCCTTTGAAAATTTATTCGCACTAAACAGACGCAGCATGTATGATAACATAATAAATACGTGGGGAAATTTATTTGAAAAAATGTTGATTAATCAAATCATCCTCATAATTAGAGGCACAAAATTCAGCGATGGATTGTTTCATCTAAAATAGTTTTAGCTTATTATGGAAATTATAGTACAGGAATGTTTCATAGTGAAAACAAAAAGTGATGAAGAAATATTTGAAAAATACAAATTTAATAATATTTCCAGAAATATTTAGATGAAATTTATTTATTTATTGAATAAATAAATGAAATGTGGAGTTGTCCACAGTCATCTATGGCGAATTTTCCTAATCACTACCCATTTTCAGTGATACCAGTGACGTGTACAAGGGCACGTCTACAGATATTTTTCAAGAAAATTTTACCCACCATTTTTTTCCGAAAAAAATACCATTTTTGATATTTTCAGTCAATTAAGAGGAAAAATGTATATTATACATTTTTATGCTGGAGTAACATAGTAAAATAATAAAAACGATTCATCTCACAAATATTCATTCACAGGCTCATATCGTCCGAAAGTCATTGGTGACAATAAGAAAATTAAACTAGTAAAAATGATCAATTTGAATAAATAAATTCAATAAATTTCATTTCTTTAAATATCTATATAACTTCAATAATTATCAAACTAATCAAAACTAATAGAGAAAATATACATAGGTATTTCACAGCAAGTGCGGAAAAAGGCCAACTTCCACACGGCGTGTGGTAGTAATGAATCTAGGGAAATAAAATGCCATAAACACACCAGTTAGCGATAATTCTCTCTAAGGCAAACACTTTTTTCGAGATTAAAATAAACTAATCAATAATCCTTGATATATGGAACAAACATCACAGATTATACACATTTGCATAATCGAAGCATTTAAATTTTTAATCAATTAAACTATACTTTCTTTATTAAAGAACGACAAATATGCAATTTATAAGTACTTAAACATTTACTTGTTATTATTTTCGCATGAATAATTATGAGAAGTTATAAGCGAATAATGAATCCAGCACTGATGGACTAATGACAGAAGGTAAGAATAAAACAATGAAGCTAATTAGCTATAGTAAAACGTACCGAAACATTTCCTACTATATGAAGTATAATCATCTACCCATAAGATGACAAATTAAAAACAGATAAACATCTATATAGATTTTTTTTAAACCGAAATCGCATATTTCATATAGGTGCCATTTCGAATAAAAAAAAGTTATTGTCAATTGAAGAATTAAATGAGAATTTGAGATTGATGACCCGTTTGCTATTAAATACCTAGTCATTTCAATCATGAATTTATTTGAAGTAATATTGCACGACAGTTAAATATTATATGAATTGGAACTTACCACTACATATTTGGAAGACATTTTGGTTTTCTATGAAATAAATATTTTCATCATAAATATTAGATTCTGCACATCGTTTCCATTAATATCATTTTCGGAATGAATCATTATCTGATAAAAATTATCAATAGATATCAATTTATCAGGAACTAACAATGAAAGTGAATTTTCTCTCAAATTTTATAAAGC
Source organism: Cynegetis impunctata (assembly GCA_030704885.1). Classification (NCBI taxonomy): domain Eukaryota; kingdom Metazoa; phylum Arthropoda; class Insecta; order Coleoptera; family Coccinellidae; genus Cynegetis; species Cynegetis impunctata. The sequence goes on along the minus strand of JARQZK010001468.1, from coordinate 758,602 downwards.
TTTTATCTTTTATTGATGTATGTAAAATTAGAAATTATTAATGTTTCTATCTAGATGTATTGAATAAAAATATGTTTAATATTATAAATCTTCCAAAATAGAAAACTTAACTAAATATCAACTCAATAAAATGATGCCTCACGGATTTTAATCCAATATTGTTTAAGAACATTCTATATTTTAGAATCATGTGATTATATATGATTATTTGAATTAACAGATTCATTTTGACGATATAGCGCTCTCAATACTATTCTAAAAAAAATGTCGTATTTTCCGAGCGAAGTACATCTCGTCGAGATGCGATTCGAACAGAATAAATTATGGTTTGAATAACCACACTTTAACAGAATACCGAAATGAAATTAAAATTAGAATATAATTTATTTTATTTAAAAAAATTGCGTACTGAGAGCGAAGCGAATTGCGCGACTGAGGAAAATAGTTGAAATCCAGAAAGAATAGTATTTCAACATGAACTCAATCCACGTACCAAATTTTAAACCTCTAACTCAATCTGCAGAAGCTGTGGAGTAGAGTAAATTTTCTAAATATCTACGTACAAATGGCGGCGGTTGGAAAAATTTACCCAAATTTTGATAGTTTTGTTCTGCCTCGAAAACAACCCCGGATACCAAATTTCACCTCATTTGGTTTGATGATAGCCACTGGAGATGCCATTTTGTACAAGGAAAAAAAGATATATTATATGTATATATATATATATATATATATATATATATATATATATATATATATATATATATATATGTATATATATATATATATATATATATATATATATATATAAATATATATATATATATATATATATATATATATATATATATATATATATATATATATATATCAGGGGCGGCTAAGGAGGCTAAGCCTCCTCCTCAATAATATTCCATGTATCACTAATATATTATATTGAATAGTCAGCATTCAGCATATTCATATTAATCAAAATCATATTATTTTATGCACCTACCTTCCTTTCAACCTACAATATATAATATAATTTATTAATTACGATAGAAGGTATTAACATTTACTGCTTACTGCATTTCATTCATTTCAAGATTTCATTTCAACAGTGGCAACGCTGCAGAGGCTTAAAAAGGTATATTTTCAAGGTTCATTATGTCTGCCACAGAAAAGCAAACAACGGTGCGAATACTGCGAATTAATACTTCATTGCAATAGAAAAGGAAAACACATATAAATGGCAACACCGATTGAACCTAAGTCTCACACAATGTCGACCAATCACAACTATAGGCTTTCGGGTAAAATCGAGTGAATTCGTTGGACATGGACCGTTGGACGTTGTCACTAGTCGTGGACGAAAACATTTTCGTCGGTTTTAATTTATTTTATTTGCGTATTGTTTTTAAAATGAGTTCGGTTACTGAAGTTAACTTTAAAAATTTCAATGGTGACTTAGTGGAATATTTGTTATCCCATAACTTTAGTGCACTAAGTTAAAACGATAAAGTTTTAATAAAAACATTGCGACCTACACCGGAATTAAACAATTTGGCGCAGCGTAGCAGAATCGCGGATTTAATATCAGAAATTATGAGAGACATCCTTGGCTTACCGAATCACAGGTAAAAAATAAATTATTTTGTTGGCAGTGTTTACTTTTTACTAGGGAAAATGTCTCTGTTTGGCACTGGCATCTATGCAGGAATTATGGTAATTATCCATAATACAACAGACTGAACCGATTTTCTTGAAATTTCGGATTATAGTTATTTTGGCCTGAAAAAGCCGAATATGAAGTCAGATTTTGTCACTGGGTCATCTTTTTTTTTTAAACTTGAGCTGACCTGACTTTTCCTAACCTTACTATCCTAACCTCCGAGTTCATAAAAGTATAAAATTCATGAAATAGATGAATTTAATTATCAAAAAGAAAATGTTTTTATTATATCTATAAAAAAATAGATGTCTATACCAAAGAATTTATTTAAATTTTTTTGTGTAGGTCTAAATGTATATTTTATTATTTTATTTTGTTGTTATTTCATTATTATAAGTTTTGTTAGACTTTTATGACAAGAATTTTATTTTGAACTATTTTTGGGAGGGGCCTATTTTATTTCTGGCAAGAGAAAAGTCTCACTTCCCCGTTGGTTCTTGCTGGGCAACAATTGATTAATTCCTCGAATAGGTACCTATTTAAATTTTAGGGTGCTTGTTTTTCTTTAAATTATAAGGCGGTTGACCTTGAAATCCTAAAAATTTTCGCCTATGGTGTATTTTTTAACACCTCTTGTAGCCTCCTTAAACCAACACCTCACGAGCCGCCACTGATATATATATATATATATATATATATATATATATATATATATATATATATATATATATAAAAACAAAAAAAAAATCATGTGCGGGAGTAGTTTTTTTCAATCCGTTTTAGACTCTCTAGCCTACTAATATATATATATATATATATATATATTTATATATATATATATATATATATATATATATATATATATATATATATATATATATATATATATATATATATATGTATATATATATATATATATATATATATATATATATATATATATATATATATATATATATATAATCGTGGTCTAGAGGGTCTAAAACGGATTGAAAAAAACTACTCCCGCACATGATTTTTGACTTTCGAGACGCTTCAATAGCCTATTATTTTCGGGGAAAATACGACTAGGAAGTCTTGGAGCATAAAGTAATTGATTTTCTTCAATTCGTTAGAGCAAATGTTCATACAAAGAAAAATTTGTTTAATTCATAAAGTACAAATATGGTGTAATATATAAACCTTTCATTAATATCAAAAAGACACCATACAAAGTATATTTCTTCATATTCTCTAGCATTCCAAGATGTAGATGGCGATCCCAGAAACTACAACTAGATTCTTAGGAGTATTTCTTGAACAAAATTTCAAATGGATAGCTGACATCAACAATGACATGAATAAGTTCAACGTAAATACATTCAATATTATAACATCATATTACCACTTCATTTTACATATGAAATTCTAACGTCTCCAGGGTTTTCTAGGCCAAATATCTTATTAATTTTTGTTTGTTTTGAAATAATGAAAAAATAATTTATATCTTTTAAATAACTTTGTATTTTCAAGAACTCATATTTTCGGGACATGCCTGACAAGAGATTATTTTTCAAATATTATTTTTTTCTACCACACTTATTTGAGGGAATAACCAAGTTGCTGAAATTTTGTTTGCATCACAAATAAGTTGCAGAGATTCATATCAAGGTTTATTTAGGGGTCTTGATCTATTCACTGAGGAGTATCCATACCTATTGCTGCATGATATTCTTATGCAACCACTCTCTTATTACAGTTTACCATGATATTTTCAAGACTAAATGAAGACTTAGAATTATTTCATGAAGTTATACACTGTATTGAAATAAATTTTTGATATTATGCAGAAAAACCCGGAATATTGTCACAATTCATTGAGAAAAACTTGTTTTTATCAATGAAAATCGACTCTCTTAATAACTATTCAACAGTGAATCTCTGTATACACAAACTACATACTTCCAAGGGCCCTAACTTTGGAGGCAGTTGAAAAGAAAAATCATTTAAAGTATAACAAACAAATTAAAACATATCAGAATGCTTGATGGACATTTCAAGTTGGAATGTTACATGGTGACAAGATAGGGTTTAAAAAAAATGTAAATTTAACAGTAATTTATTCCCATGTCATAATTAAGTTAACAAGGAGCAATATTGTATTTATTTTCAATCAGAAAGTGAATTTAAAAACTGAATATTGAATACAAATTGAACAACTTGGTGAAAAAGTACAGAGAAATCTATTTTCTTTGTTAACTTACATTCTATGCATAGTATATAACATTTATGACAGATGACTTGCTCAGTGATATAATGTAAGAGGTAATATAAGAATTTACTCACCAAATTTCATATTTATTTTTCAATAGTATTAAATGTTACATTCTTGCTGAGTGAAATATTCTCTAAGTAAATCTAATGCTTTGAACCTATGTGATATTTTATTTTTCTCTTCTTTGGGCATTTCTGCATAAGTTTGATCAAAACCTTTAGGTTGAAAGCAGGGATCCCAACCAAAATCCTTTACTCCTCTGGGCTCTACAATTTTTCCATCAGTTATTCCCTTAAATAATATAACTTCATCTCCCCCAACACCTTAAAGAAAATTGATATCAGACAATTCATAACAAATTCATTTTGAAAATAAATAATTCAAAAACAATAGTATCATTCTTCTACGTAAATTTTACAATTATTACATATTACGCTAGAATCCTTGCAGAACAGAAGTAGGAAAACTGTGTGTGATCACCGGTTACAACATCCAAAATTTCCTCTCAAGGTAACTAAATTTCAAGTTTCTGGTATACCTCAATAATATATTTTTGTCATATTCAAATATATCAATAATTATAATTTTCTTTCAAGTGATCATACTTGTTCAAAGTTTAGAATATTGAACAATTAGTCTCACCTGAATGATATGCAAAGGTACAGATAGCTTGAGCAGTTTTATCTTCAAAACCTGCCAAAAGTTTATGAAGTCCCTCTGGTCCTAAATTTCCCAAGAACCATTTTATATATGGCCCAGGAAGTCCTTTTAATGCATTGAAACAAAGACAAGTATCTTCCACAATTACAGGTCCTTGTATATTTAAACTAGCTTCTAGGCATTTCTTTTTACAAATATCATCTATTTCACCTTGCAGTTCAGGTAAATCTATCTTGGAACTTTTAATTTCTCTAGGAAATGAAGATCCCAATATTTGAATCAATTCTTCTAGCTTTTTTGCATTTCCAGTTACAAAGGTTAAAGTTGTTTTCATTTTTTTGGCTTTCAAATCACTATCGATTTTATTAAAATAATTTGAATGAAATTTAGGTTTCAATTATGCGTCAATAACCGAAACTCACAGTTCAAAGAAGAGTTAGATTAGAAATTAGGAAACATAAACAAGAGGAAAGAGGTTACTTGACCTTCCGTTTGCATATGTCATGCAATCTACGCTATTTTACTAAGTTGGTCTACCCCTGTCAAGACTTAAGTCAAATGCCAAATTCAAAGTGAAGTTAATAAATAAAAGTGAATCAAACTTTCTTCAGTAAACATCTTTTCAATGCTCTTATGTAATAAAATATTTTATACTAAAATATTGATTTTTATTTGTTTCAATAAGAAACCGCAACCCATTAATTTTTTAGATAATGATAATGAAAAATTTTAAAATTTTTCTAAATTATATACTGATTCCTCAAAACTAAAAAATAATATTGGTATAGGAGTGTACAAAAACAAAAACTAAAAAAAGAATATTAGCAGATAGAAAGCACTATTTTGAACGAAATTGAGCCGTCGCCAAGTTAAAAAAGAAAAAGAGCTCCCCTGTTCGCCTAGCCTACCCTTGAAGAGACGAAATATCAACATAACCTTCTTCGGTAATGTCAAACCTGACAAGAAGGAGTTCTGCACATTGTAGTTATATATGGATTTTTATTATCGAAAAAGATGGAAAAGTCATGACCACGAACGTGAAAAAAAAATTCCACAACTTTTTGAGGAAGATATTTCGTATGAAGAATTCTTCGATCATTTTATGAAGGCTAATGTACCTTGCATAATAAAAAATGTAGCTTTACATTGGATGTCAACAGAATTTTGGACTGAATCTAACAAACCTTGTTTTGAATATTTAAAGAGTAAATATGGAAATTCAAACATCATAGCTTATAAATGCAATGAAAAATATTTTAATTCACATCCAACCCTGGATATGACATTTGAGGAATACATAAATTATTGGAAGAACTATATAAACAATGAGTATTCAACAGACTTGCCACTATATTATTTAAAAGACTGGCATTTGAAGAATGAATGCAAAAATGACAATTTTTATGAAGTACCTAAATATTTTTCTTCAGATTGGTTGAATGAATATCTGACAAATTTTGATAAAGATGATTATAGATTCGTTTATATGGGTCCTAAGGGATCATGGTGAGTGCCTCTCAAATCAAGATCATTT